>PVLA01001755.1:65890-324184 GCA_004027455.1 Hydrochoerus hydrochaeris | reverse complement strand
GGGGGAGGGAAGGAGACAGGGAGGAAGGCAGGAGGAGAAGGAAGAAAGGGAGGGAAGGGAGGAGAAACAAAAACAACCTGATTGCAATCAGGCCTTTAGCTCCACCTACCAGTTTATAGGACTTAGAGAGGGTAAGAAGAACATGTTAAATAACACCATGGGAAAGCTATAAGTAAAACTCAGATTGTGGGAAGCTAACACTGCAGGATATATGACCACATAGCCATGTTCGTCAATAAAAATATTTCAGGAAGAAGAAAAAGGGGGCTTATGGAGAGCTAGCATACACAAGTAGATTGAATGAAACCTAGAAAGACTGAAAGTGAGATTCCCACATTACCTGATTACAAGATTCCCATCATCACCCTTTCACAATATGGACATCGAGACTTACTTTTTGTGCACACGGCAATGAAAATGAGAGGTGACAGGTGAAATCCACATCCCTGTAACCCCACCATTTCTCCTTGAATATCTGTAACACTCACCGCTCCTCCATGAGTTCCCGGATAGAAGCTACTGTGGGGCCAGATCCCAGGTGAGTATAATATGGACCTTCATCTTTCTCCACTATTTGTTCTGCAAAAACAACAAGAGTGTTATCTGAAGATATTCTAGTATGAATATTAATAGACATGTTATAAAGCAGGAAACTCAAATGGGTCATAATTATGTAAAACATGTTCCAATCCTTCAGAAACCAGGAAATACAGTAGAATTGCAATAAAAATATTATTACATGTCCACACCAAATGTATAAAATTTAGAAATTTGAAAACGCCAAGTGTTGTCAAGACTGTATTCTAACCACTTTGCAATTCATCTCACCAGTTACCCAGTAAAGCTAAATTGTTGCATACGTATGATCCAGCAGGTTTACTTCTATATGCTCACTCTAGATCAGCGTCAGCAAGCTAGTCAGAGTAAACTACAAAAGGGACTCAATGTCAATACTCACAGTAGCATCATTTACAACCAAGAGGTGTAAACACCACAACTGCCCATCAATGGATGAATGGAAACATTAAATGCAGTGTATTCATACAATGGAATATTATTCACTCTTTAAAAGGAAAGGAAGTTCTTGAAAATCCCATTATATGGATGAACATTGAAATATAAAGTAAAATACATCCAACACAAAAGGACAGTTGAGCATGGTGGTGCACGCCAGTAATCCCAGCACTTGAGAGGCTGAGGCAGGAAGACGCTACAAATTCAAGGCCAGCCTGGGCTACACTGTGACTCCAGGACCACTCTGAACTAGTGAGACTCTGAACTAGTGAGACCCAAAACAAAAACACAAAAAATTCTCACAGAAAGGGACAAATACTATTGACTTCCACTTACACAAATTATCTGGAAGAGGAAAATTCATAAAGACAAAAAGTAGATTAGAGGTTAACAGGGACTGAAATGAGGAACAGAGAGTTATTGCTTAACAAGAGTTTCTGTTTAGGCTGATGAGAAAGTTTTGGAAATAGTGGTGACAGTTGCACAATATTTTGAATGTCACTAAATGGTATCCACACTTAAATATGATCAAAGTGGCCAGTGTTATATTTTATATATTTTAGCATAATTAAACAAATAAGTACTAACACATACTGTAACATATGTAAGCCTTGAAAACATTAAGTGAAATCAGCAAGATACAAGATCCACTGATCTGAAATACTCGAAACAGATAAATACATAAAACCAAAAAGCAGATGATAGCTGCAGGGACTTAGTTGCAGAAGGACAAGACAGAGTGTGACTGTTTAACCAGTGGATTAAATTTTGGAGCAATGGAAATGTTTTGTAACTTGACAAGTGGTGCTCGTACAACACTGAAAATATCCCACGCTGCTGAAGTGTTGTTCATTTTAAAATGGTTAGTTTCATAGTATGGGAAGTTCAGGTCAATTTTAAAAAATGCACACACTATTGATTCAAGTAAAAATATGAATGAGGTTTTTATTTTAGTGTGTGTGTATGTGTGTGGTACCATAGACGGAAGCCTGAGTTACATCCTCAGCCCTTAGTTTTTATTATGAGACAGGTTCTTGCTAAGTCACTAAATTTCAGGAAGTGAGGTCCAAAATTGTGAATTTTCTGCCACAGGCTCCCAGAGATTATAGGTGTATACCATGCCTGGATTTTTCTTGAGGGGCGGGCACACTGAGGATTGAAGCCAGGGCCTTTGCACTGAGTTACATCCCCAGCACTCCCCACCCCTTTGAGACAGAGTCTTGCAAAGTCACTACATTGCTCAAACTTGCAGTCATCCTGTTTCTGTCTCCCAGAGTGCTGAGGTTTCAGGCCTGTGCTACCATGCTCAGGCCCATGGGTGAGTTTTAAATGAATTTTTCTAAGTGAAGAAAATAAGACTCCAAAGGCTACATAATAGTAACTTTGAAAAAATGATTCTGATTAGATATTATAAGGCTAAAAGCAAGAACAACTATATACGTATTAGTATGCATACTACACATCAGTTGATATGTTTCATGTCTAAGAAAATATGACAATTAAATGCAACACAGTATCTTACATTGAATTCCAGAACACAAAAAGGATATTAGTGGGAAAATATGTTAAAAATTTAAAAATCTGTCTTTAATAGCACTGTACCAACATTAATGTTTTAGTTTTAAATATACTCTTACTATGTAAGGCATATATATTACAGAAAATAAGTAAAGGTATATAGAAATGCTCTGTACCAACTTTGCAGCCCTTCTATAAACAAAATTATTTCAAAATAGAAAAGGTTTGCTGTTTTTTGTGACAGGGTCTCACTGTATAGTTTAAGTTAGCCTCAAATTCATGACAATTCTCCTGCCTTGGCCTCTTTGAGATTACAGGCATGTGGCACCACAGCTGGCTAAAAGTTAATTTGTGATCTTGCACTATAAGAAATTCTCATCACACACATCAAAGCACATATAAAAGAGTTCTCATAGTTGTAGTATTTGCAATTCACAGTCAAAACCAGAAACAACCTGCTCTGGGTGGGTGGTATATTGTGCCTTCCCAAAGTCATTCGCTGAAGCCTAACCCTCAGCGTGATGGCAAGAGGAGGTGAGGCTTTGAGAGTCAGATCAAGAGTGTGGCCTTTGTGAATAAAATTAATGCTCTTTACAAGTAGAGATATAGGGTGAGTACACCCTTACCTCAAAACCCTCAGGCCAAATGAGGATGCAGAGAAAAAAGGTGGCTGTCTGTAAGCCAGAAAGTGGGCTCTCACCAGATACTGGATCTGTTGGCACTTGGACTTTGGAATTACCAGTCTTCAGAATTGTGGAAAATACACCCAGCATATGGTATTTTTGTTACAGCAGCACAAATTAAACATGATC
Organism: Hydrochoerus hydrochaeris; assembly: GCA_004027455.1. Classification (NCBI taxonomy): domain Eukaryota; kingdom Metazoa; phylum Chordata; class Mammalia; order Rodentia; family Hydrochaeridae; genus Hydrochoerus; species Hydrochoerus hydrochaeris. The sequence continues at coordinate 320,840 of PVLA01001755.1, read as the reverse complement.
CATAATCCAGCAACAGTGGAATGGGTAAATAAAACATAGTAGTCACACAATGGAATAAATACACCTAGCAATGAGAATCAACAACTTGTATCCCCATGGCTGACTTCTACAACATAGTCAAAGATCCACAAGAGAGTACCAAAAATGCCCTAAGTCAATAAAAAATATATTTAAAGCAGCTCAGCGAAGCTACACTGTTTAGAGATTCATAGAGGTAAAATTATGAGGCTGAAATATAAACTTGCAGATATTCGATGATTTGTTACTTATAAAAATGGCAATTTCATATTGTTCAACCTCAATACAAAGAAAGGCAGAGTGATGTCATGAAAGTCAACAGTATGATGGTCCCTGAGGAGTGGCAGAGGAATGTAACAAGAGAATACAGAGAACCCAGGAGAGTTAGAGATGGTATATTTCTCGATCTAAGTCCATGCTGGCAAACCTACAGCCTGCATGATGCAGCCGGCTGTTTGTTATCCTTGAAAGCTCTAGAAGGGCTTCCTGATCTACGTGGCTATCCATGTGTTCATTTTATAAATCTTCACTGAACAGTACATAAATGTTTTACATACTGTCATGTGTAAAACTCAAGATTGTTAAAATGTAAGAAACTTTGATTTTCAGTACTGAGGAATGGGCCTTCATATTGAGCTACACCCTTAGTCTTTTTTATTTTGAGTCTGGGTATTGATAAACTGCTGAGATGCCCAAGTTGGCTTAGACCTGCTTTGACCTTCCAGATTGCTGGGATTATAGTACACACTGCCAATTTCTACCTATCTTTGCTCAGTTTTATGGAGGATATAAGACTGGATAATATTCTATTATTATCTTTAAAAGTGTATGACTTAGCTGGTTAGATAAGACCTACACATAAGTACTTAATGTACTGCATATCAATGAGGAAAAGTTAAACTTTCAGAGCATAGTCTTGGGATAAGTGGGGGGCAAAAGTTTGATCCATATTTGAAAGAGTCAAAAAATATGCCAGTGCTGGAAAAAAAAACCGGAAGAGGTTTTAAAAATAATTATAGAGTAGTAAAGATCTTTGATAAGGTACAACATGAAAAACCCTGAAAAATTTAACTAAAGAAAACTTTATAGTAATAACACCAAAAGTCAAGCTGAAGACAAACAGCATACTGGAAAGAGTATCTAGAATTTGCACCAAACAAATGCCTGATTAAGGTCACTAATGTAAAAAAAAAAAAAGGGGGGACATAAAAATGAATTTTAGAGACATGTAAATGGCTTAGTCACACATAAAGCTACACTAAGATACCATTCTTCTCCTTTCTTATGAGTCATTAAAAATCCTGATAGCTCATTTTGTTGTTGAGGGTATCAGAAATAAGCAGTATGGGAAGCATTTAACAATATATTAAAAGTACAAATGCATAATCTATTTGATCCAGCAATTTCTAAGAATTTTTCTAGGAATTTGGTTATACTTGCATATGTTTAAAATAAGTATACATGAATATTCATTGTATCATTATAATGGAAAAAAAATCAGAAACTTAAACATCTATCACTAAGAACTGGCTAAACAGATTATGTCACATCCTTATAATGAGATCATAAACAGCTGGAATTAGGCAGCTACAGATTTACTGTCAGAAAATTATTTCCAAGGTATTTGTGGAGGGCAGATTTTCAGTATAACAAGCATAATATGCTGGAGTTAGCATACATATACAATCACACATTCACTAAAAATAGCTGAGTAACATGCAAGTATAAACTGAGTTCAGTTGTGCTTTGGTATGTTTTTTTAAAGGTTAGCCCAGGTAAAGCAGCACACACCTGAAATCTCAGCACTTAAAGGCTGAGGCAGAAAGACTGCTGAAAGTTCAAGGCCAGCCTGAACTACATAGCAAGACTCTACCTCACAAAACAAAACAAAACAAAACAAAACAAAACAAAAGCCACATTATGTGCAGCCCATCAGATGAATGGATCAGAGTTGCCTTCCACTTACATCCCTTGCTCAGGAAGGCTCTTCATTCATCCCTCCCTATCTTGGGTCAGGCTCTTGCCTGAATTATTATCATGGTCTCCTAACTGGCCTCCTCTCTTCTACATCATCCTATCCAGTAAACACCAGTTTCCAAAATAGAAATCTCACACCATTTTCCACTGAATGACTCCACACTAGACAGAGGACAGAACCCAAACTCCACAGCACTGTCCTTAGCCCCTACTAGGCCTCCTTCACACAACTCCTGACCTTGCACCCTGCCCAAAAACTCCTGTCACACTGTAAAGTACCCCTGTGTCTTTAAACTTTTTTCAATGACAGCAATGCCTTCCTTTATTTCTCCCTTTGGGAAAAACTCATCTCTTAACATCTATTTTAAATGCCACTTTTCCTGCGAAGCCTTGCTGGACTTTCTCAGATTTGTATACAATAGCAATATCAGGGCATGATCCCAATCCATTATGTAACTGTTAATGGGGCACAGAACAACAAACATAGGTCTTGTAGACAGAGACCTGGGGAACCAGGATGCATTATTGTTCCCAATTTCTCTACTCCCTGTGCCTTCACCAGGAAAATACATAAAGGGCTTAGCACAGTTGCTGGCACATAATATGAACTCAATGGGTTGCCACGGTCCAGGCTCTGCCAAACAATTGTGTCACTGTGAGCAAATTACATAACCCCCCAAAAACCTTAAAGTAGTTAAAATAACATTTATATGTTACAGAATTGCTAAGGATTAGATGAGATATGAAGTACCAGGCTTACACATTTCACAAGTAGATGACTTTCATTAAAGAGTTAGAAACTACCTGCACCAAATATACACTATTTTGAACCATAAATAGAGAAGACTATAGAAGAATGCAGGTGATGGGGGGAGGAGGGAAGGAGGCCAGGGAAGGAGAATAAGAGAATATGAGAATGCGAGTGTTGGAGGTAGTGGCCTGAAAGCTCTTTATAGATCCTAGAAGAACACATGGTATACAGAAAATAGAATACAAGAACACGTCAGAATTTCTGGACTCTGTCCCAGTTTCTATTGTCTGGAGAAAAGTCAAAGTAATGAATTGGCTATAGGGTCTTAGACTGGAATTGGAACATAATGTAGCTTTTGGTGACTACATTTTGCCCCAAATCTGAAAAACTCAAAACTCATATGGTTAATGACCAAAAAAAGATTTTCAAGAAGATGATGGAAACTAAATCTTGGCAACCCTCTTCTAGCAGTTGGGACAGAAGATAGAAAGCTCTAAACAAAACCAACCTGGAAACTGGCTGGTCAGGTTCCTCTGGGAGGCCACTGAAATATCCAGGGCAAACATGCTCCAGGAGCCAAATGAAACCAAAGCCACTTTGAGCAGTTTACAAGGCACATCATAAAAGGAACATCATGAAAGCACTGTTCCTTTAACTGCATCCCTTTCCCTGAGTGTATGTCTGCATGAGGAGACGATATTCTATGGGAAGAAATCTGAAAACAAAGCATGTTTAGTTATAAAACTAAACATATGTAAACACACCCCCAACACTATCAATATATTATGTAAATATCTCCTAGCCAGTCACACACCTATAATCCCAGCACTCGGGGGTCTGAGGCAGGAAGATCGCTGTGAGGTTGAGGACAACCTGGGCTACAAGGCAAGACTGTGTCTCCAAAAACATCTTATTTTCATATAGCTTTTGCTTTATGTGTTTAATATTTTATATGGTACTTAAAGATTCCCGAGTTAGGAACAGAATAAGAGATATAAGTATAAAAATTTTTAAAAATTAAATAGAAACCTTGTACTGTTATATTTGAATTATAATTTTTATTTAGCTTTCTGTGACTGTGACAAAATACTTGGGATAATCAATTTACAAAATTTTGGCTCACGTTTCAGAGATGCCTTGTTGCTTTACATCACAGTGAAACTCATAGTACAGATACCCTGTTACATTACAGTGAAACTCATAGTACAGATACCCTATTTGCCTCATGGTGGTCAGAAAGCAAAAAAGAGAAGGGTCCCCATATCCCTTCAAGGGCACACCCCTCCATGACCTAACTCCCTTTCATTAGGCCCCACCTCCTAAAGGTTCCACCATGTACCAACAGTGCCGCAGGCGGGAGATCATGCCTTCAACACATGGCTCTTTAAGGGTATTTGAGATCCAAACTAGTATACTAGTTACTATTTACTTGGGTTTAATTCACTGAAAGCTCATAAAAGCAACAATATTCCACTAGCTGTGAGTACCCTTAGCTCTATGATTTTGATTTCTAAATACTGTTATTTGCTAAAGGGAATGTATATCCTCAGAGAAATGATCAAGGAAGGTTGAGGCAGGAAAAGTACAATGTGTGCTCTGGACATCTTGTGCAAAAGCAAAGTATTTAAAGAATGATTGGGGTGAGGGTGTATTCAAAGAGCACTGAAACTAGACTGAAGGGGTTTCCTGTTGTTTAAACTTGAGATGCTCTGAGCAAAAAGAATGGGACTATAATTTAAACACAATAAATATATAATATCTACGGATGCAAAATCAACAATGTTCAAAAAAGAGAAAGACAAAAAAATAAACCTCCACTTACTCCCATTGGCATGACTAGTCATTTTATTTGTTGTAATATGTAATTTATTATTAGGTACTACGAAATTCCAAATTCCTGTTATTTAAACCATGACAATGCTTCATGTATCATTTCAAAAATTCACCTTTTAATGAACAAGCTTTTAGACTTAATAAAAAAGATATGACTTATACATCAATATATAAAGAGAAAAAGCATGAGATACAATGGGTTGTTTTACAAAAATATGTAAAACGTAACGATTTAGTACAAAATTTTGCTTTAACATAAAATTTATGCTCTAAAGCTTATATACATTTTTTCTGTATTCAGAGTAACTTTGTTTCACTGCTGAATCACAGTGTACTCCTTTTGAAGACATTTTAAAATAGCATTTAAATCCAATATTTTTAATACTAACTATTCACAACTCAATTAAAAAGATAACAAAGTGAAAAACTATGATCCAATTCACATGTGTAACAGTACCATAATGGTTGCCTGGCCAAAAACTTGCATGTGACTTAATTGGTTACAAGTGCTATTCTTACTTAGGTGCTTGCTTTGGCAGCATATATACTAAAATATCCTGACTTCAAAGATGTTTTTAGAAAACACACATACACACAATTCAAGGGAAAAGTATACATTATTCTAGCATTCTGGTAGAAATGATAAAGAGAAAAATGTTTTTGGTAAGAATATATTACTACAATCCACCCTTTAAATAAAAATTTAAGTGCTAATAAGGTTATTGCTAACTATACACATATTATGGTATACAGTAGTTCTCTAGAACTTGCTTCTGTTTGGTTTCATTTTTGAGACAGTCTTGCTATGAAGTTTAGATGTGCCTTGAGCTCACTATGTAGTCCATACTAGCCTTGAACTCACAGTAACTCTACTGCTTTAGCCTCCTGAGTGCTGAGATTACAGGTGTGCACCACCATACCTGGCTTCTCCAGAATTTATTCACCGTGTGTAACCGAACTTTTATCTCCACCTTTCTTAGTCCCTTTCTGGTTGTTAAGACATAATACCTGACACCCACAACTTAAAGGAGGCAAGGTTTATTCTGGCTCACATTTTGAGCCCATAATTACTGGCTCTAAGATAGGAAGGCATAGTGGAAGGGTCCAGGTGGAGGAAAGCTACTCACATCATGGCCCAGGAGCAGAGAGAGAAGTGAGGACCTACGCAGGAAGATACACCCTTCCAGATCACACCCCCAGTGACCCACCTCTTCCAACCAGACCACATCTCCTAACCACAAGTCCTTTAGATCACCCCCATGAATCAATCATCTTCCACAAGCCCTAAGAGTACATGGGGCAGGGGTGGGGCACCTGTGGGGACTTGAGGGACTTTTCTGACCTAAACCCTACCACCACCGAACAACTTTCCATTTCTCTCCCCCCAACCCCCAGCAACTACCCATTTTATGTTCTACTTCTGTAAATTTGCCTATTTTACATGCCTTGGTAAGTATGAATCTTATGACTGACTTAGTTCACTCAGCATAATATTTCCTAGACCTATGTTTAGAAAAATGCCAGATATTTAACATAATTAGAAAATTATCACTTTAATGAAAAATTATTTAAGAATCATGAGGATCTGGATAATCATGTGACAGCAAAATATTGCTCTGCTGATCCCTTGTTGGATGCACAAGGAAAACAGCAAACCTACAATGGCAGGATATGGCTTTCACCAACCACCTTAACCTACTAATCCACTTGGCATCACTAATAGTGGGAAAATCATACCTCTGGATGTGATGAAATAAAAGGAGCATAGTATCATGCATTTATAACAAGTTTCACTGGAGCCTACTCAAGTTTGTAGATCTAATGTTCAGTACACAGGAAATACAGGGTTATGGGAGTAAGTTAAACAATATGACAAATCCAGAATGGTGAAGGGAAAATGTATAGGACAATTAGCCTTGATCTTAGCAATATACTTAGATATGAATTTGCCTTCTCTAGTTGAAGTGCTTCTACCAAAACCACTACCTATGGACTTTTACATTGCTATATCTACCACCATAGCACCTTGCAATTGGAGGTAATGTAACGGAACTCTGTAGCTAACAAAATGTGCCAATGGGCTTATGCTCAGTTATGGGGTTATTAGAGGCGACAGTATTTCAGGCTAGGATAATGTTTTATACACAATACATGCTCTAAATCAGGAACTAATATATGGTACTTCCCATATACTTCCAACATATGATATTCACCATAGCAAAACTGGTTTATTAGTGTTCTTGCTGTTTAATTCAATACGTAAATTTATTCTATTTACAATTATTGTTATATTTGGTCTCTGGTCATTTTATGTTTTCCATCTTTTTGTGTGCGTGTATGCTTGTTTTCTTTCTTTCCTATCTTTTGTCATACATGCTTCTTTTCCTTTCTTTCCTATCTTTCATATTTCCTTCCCTGCTAGTAAACTGGAAAAGCTATGGTATGTTTTTAGTAATGCAAAAGGACTTTTAGACACAAAGTAGCACCTCTACAATTTCTACCACTTCCTCCTTTACATTACCATCTGCCTTTGCTTGCATCTTGTGAACATATTTTCCCTTCTACAAGATTTTTAACAAAAACCAAATTCATTTCAAGTAGAATTCAAATAACTTTTGTTTTAGAAAAATTATCAGTTCTTCAAATTTAGACTTCATAATTGAGCAGACCTAGTATTGCCAGCAGCTTCATACCACAACTTCACCATTTATTATTTATTTTGATGTAGCTCCAGAAAATCTGAGTTCTTAACATATTTGGTAATGTTTTAATGGAGGCTTGTGGGGCGGGGTAAGACAGTATCTCACTATGTAGTCCAGGCAATCCTCAATGTCTCAACCTTCCACGTACAGACATGCACCACACACCTGGCAGCTTTACACGTATTAATGGCAATTTAACCAAGTATATAATTCTTGGATTGAACTTTTTAAAACTTTTATTTTTTATTAGTACATGTTTGTAGTATGTGATGATCACATTCCTTGTGGGGAGTCAGTACACATATAACACAACTCAATTTGTTTTTTATTCCCTTTTCCTTCTCTCCTTCCCCTCTCCATCTCTTTGTCCTCTTCCTATTTGCAAAAGAGCTATCTCCCTATTTCCAATTACCTTTTATTTTGCCTTTTGTTTATATTTTTGGTTTTTCACCTAAGAGAAACCTTGCAATATTTAAGCTCATTTGTCTGATTTATTTAGCTTAATATTATAGTTACAAGGTGCATCTACTTTTGTACAAATGACTTGTCTGTCCTTTATGGCAGAGTAGCACTCCATTGTGTATAAATACAGCACTTTTTAAATCCATTCATCTGCTGGTGAGCATACAGGCCTCTTCCAAGGTTTAGTTATTTGAATTGTGCTGTTATAAACACAGGTATGTAAGCATCACTGTAATACAATCTCTTTAAATCCTTTGAGAAGACACTTAGAAGGGGAAGAGCTAGATTAAATGAAATTTCTACTTTTAGTTTTCTGAGGAATGTCTACACTGATTTTCATGGTAGTTGCACTAGTTTACATTCCTGACAGCAATGCAGAAGGGTTCCTTTTTTCCCTGCAGCCTTGCCAGCATCTGTTATTGTTTGATATCTTGATGATAGCCATTCTTCCTAGAGAAAGATGGCATCTTAATGTTTTAATTTGTATTTCTTTAATGGCCAGAGATGCTGAGCATTTTTCATGTATTTATTGGTCATTTGTGCTTCTGAGAAGTATCTATTCATGCTTTTTCTTTTTTAAACTGGAAATATGAACACACAACCTCATGTTTGCCAGGCATGTGCTGTGCCACTGAGCTTATCCCTGGCCTCAGGCCAATTTTTAACTGAGTCTTATTTTGAGGGGGTCTAATTTTTTTGAGTTTTTTGAATTCTTGATATATTCAAGATGTTAATTCTTTGTCCAAGGGAATACCTAGCAAAAAATTCTGTAAGCTGTCTTTTTACTCTGTTAGTTGTTTCCTGTGCTGTGAAAAGGCTTTTTGATATGATCCCATTTTTGATTCTTGATACTATTTCTTGTGCAACTAGGTTCAGAGTTCAGCCCCTTGCCTATGTCTAGGTCTTCAAAAGTTTTACCTATTTTATCTCCCAGCAGATTAAATGTTACATTCTAACATTTAGATATTTGACCCAGTTTGATTTTAGATTAATTAGTATGCAGTAAGACATATGGGTCTACCTTCAATTTTCTGCATGAAGATAGCCAGTTTTCCCAGCATCCTTTATTAAAGAGGCTATTTTTCCTCTAATGTATATTTTTGGCTCCTTTATCAAAGATCAGATAGCTGAATGTGCCTCAGGTTGTTTCTGTATCCTCTATTTTACTGGTCTGCATGCCTGGGTTTGTGCCTGTAGCATGTTTTTATTGCTAGCTTTATAATAGAACTTGAAATGCAGGCTTATGATGACTCCTGCTTTGCTCTTGTTACCCAGGATTGTTGTTTGCTATTCTGAGTCTCTTCTGGTTCTAACTTTTTGGACTGCTTTACCCGGTTCTGTGAGGAATACTGTTGGTATTTTGATTGGGATTGCATTAGATCTGTGTATCAGTTTTGGAACTATGGCCATTTTGACAATATTGTTTTTGCCTATCCAGGAATAGGAGATATTTTTCTATCCTCTAACATTCTGTTTGATTTCTTTTTTCTGAGTACTGTAACTTTTGTAGAGGTATTTTACTTCCTAGGTTAATTCCAAAGTATGTCATTTTTCTAAAAAGTTGCTGTGAATTGTATTCTAATTTCTTTCCCACTAAGTCTGTTAATAATGAACATGAATGCTATTAATTTTTGTGTGTTGATTTTGTGTCTTGGATCAAACTTTTTATTTCAACACTATATTCTGACAACTACAACACAAATATGCAACAAAAGATTCATGTTCAAAATAAAGGCAACTTCCCAAATGGCAAGAAAAAGACAAAAACACAACAGATAAATGAGCAAATAGATTTGCACAGGCACTCTACAAGAGAGGGCGTATGAAAAAGTGCTCAACCTCATCAGTCATTAGGACAATGTAAAAGCCACAAGGAGATATTATTATATACCTACCACAAAGGTAAAGAGACTGATGGCACTATTTGCTGGTGAGAATTTGGAGCAATGATGGTGGGAGTTTAAATTGTTACACCACTATGGAAAACGAATGGCACCTATTCCAGCTGAGCACACACAATTTCAGTCCAAGAAATCAACTTAGCAAATTATTAAGACATATACATAAAGGCATCAAAATACACACATAAGAATGTCTTATATCAGCATGATTCATAATGATCCAAAATTAGGAATCAATCAAAAGATCACCTGCAAGCTAATGGCTATACAATGGCATATTCACAAAATGGAATACTGTATGATAAGAATGAACAGCAGGTACTACTACATAAAACAGATGAATCTCACAAACACAACACTAAATAAAAACCAGAATACAGAAGAGTACAAACATATGTGTGCATGACTCCATATACATGAAGTTCAAGAACAGGACAAAACGATCAGTGTAGTTACAAGTTACAATAGAAATAGTTAACTTAAGACAAGGATCAGCAAGTTTTCTCTCTTCAAGGTCAGAAAAGTAAACCTAGGCTTTGCAAGGCATGCAGTCCCAGTGGTAATTAAAATCTGCCATAGTAGTGCAAACGTAGCTTTATGTGACACAAAGGAAAGGCTGCGGCTATGTTTGAATGGAACTTCTTTTATAGACCCTGACATTTTAATTTCATACAGTTTTTATGAGTCACAAAATACTCTTTGGAATTTTTCCTCACAATTCAAAAACACGAAAGGCACTTTTAGTCATAGATATGAGCCACATTTAGTCTGAAGCTCATAGTTTGCCAACTCATACTCTGGGGGACTGAGTGGCAAGTGCCTGGCTGGGGAGATGAGGGGTATTCTGGGTGCTGGCAAAGCTCTGCTCTGGTTACACATGGCTGTGACTTTTGCAAAACTGTATTGATCCCTATACTTAAGATTTAAATACCTCTCCATATGTGTATTATAGTAAAAAGAATACTTTTTATGCAGCTGGCACATGTACATAGCATATATCAGTTTCTTTTTTCATCTCCCTTTCCTGTCCCCTTCACCTCTAACACAGTTTTTAAGTGCCTCACGACAGCAGAAGTCTTCTGGAACTTAATCTGTAACTCTGGTCACTTTGTGACTTTAGCACTTCAACTTTAGTTCTAATCTCATGGGGATCATTTTCTTCAGCTTCTCTTAAAGTAAAACTTGGTTGTTTAAATAATTCTTACTATTTTCTAAAGTAAATTTTCCTTTTACATGTTACATTAAATTCATTTTGGATTTCATTTGTTTTGACCGTTGCTCTTTGATAGGGAAAGCTTATTTCCAGGGCTTCTCTTCTCCAGCAAAAATAACATAGTGCAGCAGATAATCCTTTGCTGTGGGAGTTATTCGGTGAGAGGAGGATTTAGCAATATCCATGGTTTCTGGATGCCTGCAGTATCACACCTATTGAGATGGCCAAAAATGTCCTCAAATATTGTCAAATGGCATCTATGAGGACAGGGACAGAACTGCCCTCTTGAAAGCCACTGGTCTTATACTCATTTGCAAAAAATTAGAATTTTACTCTGGTGGTCACTGCTCAACTTCTTTCCTTAGAAATTAAGCTAGAGAAATGAATCTTGTAGAGGTTTCAATTATTAGTTTAAAAGTTCAGCAGTCTAAGAGAGGATGGGAGGAAACGGGGCTGGCTGTGGACAGTTGCAACTGGGAAATTTCACTTCCAAGCACTCAGTTCACTGGACTTAATCCTTCTAAATTTGTATGTGTTTATGTGTTAAGGGTTCTGTTCTGATGGTGGAGATAACTCTAGATTTTGGTTTAGTTTCTCAAAAAGGTATGCACTAGTGACTCTGATAAAACATCAAGATTTAAAAAATAAAGGCCCACATTTGGCAGGATTTTACTCCACCAGAAGCTGGAGTACAGGAAAAAGTCATCTGCTTTCATGTCTAGCTTTCCACACAACATGCTTCTAAGTGGTGGTCTCCAACCCTTTTTTCCAAGTTATGCCATCCCTCCGAGTCTCCACAACCATTTTCCCATCACAGAGTTGTACACCCTAATGTACACCTTTTATTTTAACATGACCTATTATGGCAGATATGCCCGTGGAACTCATGGTGTAAGATTGTCATTATCCTCCAATTTCAACTGATGAAACTTTCTCCTCTGATTTTGTTTCTTCTGGTTTCTAACACCAGGCTTCAAGAAAGAAGTATTCTACTATCTTGCTATCTAATCACCATTTTTTCCTTTTGGTCCCCAGTGTGATATTTCTTCTTCATAAAGGTAAAGTGACAACAGAAAAATGGCTTAACTCTTCTCAAAGAAAAATATGCCTACTTTGAGCAAATTCAATCTTTGAGAAAATGCTTATTATATGGCTCTAGGTATTTTTTTCTTGACCCTGTGCACTTAATTTTATACTCATTAAAATAGAAAATACACTTTGTTCTACTTCTGCACCAGGCTGAGGAGAGAATGAAATGTATCTTTTCTGCTATCAGCAAGAGATAAACATAAGAAACTACTCATTCCTAACACAAAGAGGGATCCTCAGTTTTTAAATGAATCTTCCATTTTCCCTGACCTGTCTAAACGTAGAATAGGCAGTTACGGTCTGTGGCCTGTCAGGAAGTAGACTGCAAGGCAGAAGGTGAGCAGTGGGCTACAGAGCAAAGGCTTCATCTGTATTTGCAGCTGGTCTCCACTACTTGCATTACTGCCTGAGCTCAGTGGCCTATTGGGTCAGCAGCAGTAATAGATTCTCACAGGACTGTGAACCTTCCTGTGAATTGTGTTTGCCCATCCATGGAAGGGAAGTAGGCTGTGTGCTCCCTTGAATCATCCTGAACGCCCATGCCCATCCCATCCATAGGAAGACTATCTTCTAAGAAACCAGTCCATAGTGTTAAAAAGGTTGGAGACCACGGGACTAGGACATCTACACCTTCCCTGTGGGGAAGACTATATGTCAGAAATACACATGGGCGCAGAGCTGACACACTTTTTCTTTTACGGCACTAGTTCTGAGAGGCAGTGAACAATTAATGCATAGGTGTCAAATTTACACCTGGGTTTTATCTGCACTCATCTTTTCTTTGCAAACAATCTATAATGCTTCTGCTTTCTAATGTAATGTTAATGGGCTTACAGCTGAACAGTTTACAAGTATTCAGCTAACTAGATTCCACTTCCACAACAGGGAATAACTGACTGCCTCTTAATAGTCATGAAGCCACAGTGGTGGGCAGGTAACATGTAGGACTTACTGTGAATCAAGTGTTTTTCAAGCTAAAACCTCAGGTCAGTTGCCTATAAGTCTATGGGCAAACATGCTGGGTTTACTGGTAACAGATAAAAATATCATTATAATAGTGGAGCCATGTGCTGCTGACTAAGATTAAAGATAAGGCGATCAATGTCCCTGATCTGACATCTTTGTAGAGCTGAAATAACGGATAGAATAAGATTGACCAATTAACCAAAAAATACATAGGCACTTTCCATATGCTCAGCACCAGTGTAAGTGCTTTTGAAATACAACAGACAATCCTTGTTCTTAAGAAACCTGAGGTTTAACTGCAAAGACTAGTACACATAGAACAAATAAAGTCAGACAAAGAACCCAACATTAAATCCTTTCCCAGCACTGATCCTGTCAGCCTTCTCAAATATGAAATTATATATTAGTTCTTTAATCTACCCTTCCCTAAGGTTTTTACCCACATTCTTCTATGTGTTACTCAAAGCCTCCTATTTGAGTATCTCTCTTCCCAAATGTTGGTCGTCTCTATTCTCAAGCTTCTACCTGGCACAACCAGCCTGATGAAATGACCAAGACTGAAACTTCAAGTATAGTACTACTGGTTTGTCAAAGAACCCCTAATTCACAGAGTCGACCAGACAGACACCACAGGTGCTTCCACAGATGTCTCCAAGGCTGGTGGCTGAACACGCTCTCCTTCAGAATTTCTAATCTTGGGGAATGGCAACTCATCTACCCAGTTGCCCAACCTGGAACCTTGGTTGCTGAGACTGCTTCTTCTCCTCCCTTACTCCTACATCCATTACCAACGCAGTTAATTCTTTTCATTTTACTTTCTTTTATCCTCTGCTCTCCTTCTTCCTACTCAGTGTCATCCTCTCAGTTCAGGTACCCATTACTTCTTGCTTGAAAGACATCCAAGTCTGCAAACTGGTTTCTCTGCCATTGCTATCATGAAACTCTGCTCTTCAGCCACTCCCAGTCCTTTTTCATCTAGCACAGTAATCACACCAGAACTGCTTGTATTTCCCTGTGTTCTTTCATCTCCATGTTTTCACGTGATTTTTCATGTCCACATCTCTTTGCCTACCACATGCCACTTTATCTCTGTTAACCAATTAAACTTCTGATAATCTCTTAAAACTCAACAGATATCACCTCCTCCAGGAATTTCCGTCTGATACCCTCCTGCCCAGTATCAGATTCACCATCTTCATCTTGGTATCCAGATAGTGTATGGTCTTGAAAAATATTTAAAGGATATGAGGTTATTCTTCATTTCAAACTGAATGTAACGGAGGAGGGAGATACATTCTCATTAAAATAAAAACTATAGAAAGCAGATTTTACAAGATTATAAACAGGTAATTTAGTGTCCCCGGTCAGGACTGTGGTCCCTACTGAAATTACCTGACAGTGCAATCAGTCACATCCACTTTCACCATGCTCTGGCAAAGGAGATGCTTTCTTATGACTATTTCTTTAGGGTAGGAAAATCAGCTGGTTATAAAGACATTTCAATGATGGCAACTCCTAAAATCCACATCTCCTGACTTCCTGATCTGCCTTAGTCTGGTTTAGTCTCTGCAGCTTCCTGTCAGCTGCTCCTCAGAAACATCAAGACAACACTTAAAAGCACAGACTGCTTCCTCATCTATACAATGATGGCTAGGTCTCAGGATGTTTTTCCTCACTAAGTCACTTGGATTCATTTTTGTCCTAATCTGGTTCCTGTGGGGAATTTCCCCATCACAGAGCAAGGGATACAACAAGGCCTGTGCTGACAATTTGTAGGTATCATGCAGCCTCTGACAAGGGTGTTATAGGAGGTCAGCAGACTTCAATGTATGCTTCAAAATGTGAGAACTATAGTGATACCCACACATTCCCTGCAATGATAAAATGCAGAACTTCAACTTGCTAAATTTGCTTAAATAAGTATCACACTGCCTTCTGGAGAAAGACATCCTTTTGTAAGTCTTCTATATTTACTTACCTGAAGCTTTAATTCTAATATTTCAAGATTCAGAAAACAAACTCATATAGAACCATCCAGCCCCTTAGAAACTCATAATTTTTGTAAAAGGTTAAAATAATTCTCTTGGTGTTTAGGGTCTTGGTTACTTGACGACAACAACATGGACCAAAATTCCATATTTGGCAAGATTTATCAAGAAACTTTAATAGCTTTGTTTTTTTTTTTTTTTTTTTTTGCTGTGCCATAGGAACTATTTGTGCTTTTATAAAGTTGTTACCATAATTTCTCATCAATTGTTTACTGTAAGTGCTTAAGGAGTCTTCAAATTTTACTGTCACATCTATGAAAAATACTTCCTTCTATGAATCACCACCTACCATGAGGTAAGAAAATGAGGTTCTGGAATATGAGATGGTTTCCATCTCTTATTAATCCCAGCATGAGCACCTTCATTTCTAAGCCTTGTCCTCAGCCTAAATTCACAAAGCTATATTCCACTGCACCACTTAAAAAAAGTACCTGTCCCTGACATCAGGGGCTCTAGATGTTTCTGGAATATAGGGTAGCCTTTTGCTACATGAACAGCAGGGTCCTTCATAAACTGTTTCAGGGAAAATTCCTTCTTTCGTGGCTCTCTTCATTCTACTGCCACTGTTATAGTTAGGGCTTGTTTCTCAACTGACCAGTTTCAATCACAATATGGAATGCTGGTTAGGAGTCCAACTGCCTAGCTTTAAGCTTCATACCATTTCTATGACCCTGGAAAATTATTTAACCTGGCTTTTGTTTCCTCCTTGTTAGAATGGAGTCACCAACAGTCCTCACCTTGTACAACTGTTATAAGAATTAAATGAGGTGTTTCCTATAAAGTACCTGGCACAGTGCCTTGGACAGAACAAGTCTTACATAAATACTATTATCGTTGTCACTTTCAGTAGCTTCCTATCTGGTCTTCTGCCAGAGGCACTACCCTCTAATAATCTGTATTCTATGCTACTCCTACTTGGATGCAACTCCTAGGATATACTTTTAAAAGTATATCTTGATTATAAAATACACATCCATCACAGAACATTTCAGAAAACATGAAGGAAAAGTCACCCATAGACTGACCACAGAAACAATCAACTGACATAGTTGCTTCTAGTTTTCCCTATTTTTTAAAACTAGCTAAGATAATCATTGATGCTCTATTAATTTCTGTTTTCAACAAGCCTTTGCCTATAATTTAAACACTTACCATACACTAGATTTGTTTCTAGTTCTATATTTAGAATAAGATGTAGACAAAATACAATCTGGAATAGTAAATGACTAGCAGTGATGGTTCTCTCTGCTCCCCTTACTCTTACCCACTGCCTGGCCCTCCTCCCACTGCTGAGATGGCAGCTGCTGTGCTGCCCCTTCTGGGTATCTTGAACATTGACTGTCTAGTGCTTGTACTTCTGTTCACTGGCATTAAGCTGGGAAGTGTCCTCTCTGGGGATTCCTCAGGTTCAAGGAACACAAAGAGAACACTGTACAATGGGCCCTTCATCCACACATGAACTTCCTGCTACTCCAAACCCTTTGTTCATGCCTTCCTGGGTCTGGAGAGGCCACCTGCTCACCTCTCCTCATCTGTGTTCACTGATGTCTTCAATACCCAGCTCTGAATAAGAGTTTCTGAAATAAAACGTCACTCTGCATGATGACAACCAAATCTGGTCTTACACAACTCTTACAATGCAGCCACTTCCCATGTAACAATTCAGAGAGAGGTGGCACACGGTATGGGTCACTGGACATTTTATCACCTATTCAGCCTCAAGTAAGCCACTAAGTTCTGCAGCATTGAACCATTTCTCTTAACATTCCTCTTGTAGTTATATGAGGCTTATACTGATAAATGAACAGTCAACCCTTTTTCTTTTTTTCAAGACTTTTTCTTTATAACATAAGGTATTCTCTTTCTTTTCTTCTTTCAATACAATAGCAGCTGACACACTTCTAAGCATCATTATGCAACAAAGGTAGTCCTAAGTGCTTGCTCAGATGAACTAACCTAACCTTCAGGCAGCCCTGGTGACTGATTGTTATTATCATTTTCAGTGAACCCTGGAGGAAACAAACAATGCAAGTTGCATAAAGTGCCCAAACTCTCTCAGCTAGTAAGCGATGGAGTTGAAATTCTAATTAAAACACTAGTTTAACTAACACTAACATCTATGTAGTTTTGAACTCAACAATTAAAATGTTAAAGAGCAACTGTCCTAAGCACTAGGTAAAGACATTTCCAGCCTGCAAGGGGGAGAAACACCAAACAGAATGAAACAGGCAGTGGGACAAATACACACAGCGACGTGTGTGTGTGCAAGTTGAGTGGCAGCGTTGGAGCATGTCTGCGAACATTCAGCAGGACCTGCCATATCTCTTCTCCCACTGAAGCATGGGTCCAGCTGCCTATGCTCTCCATGTGAACCCTTGTCACCATACTCTTTGCCTCATCCCCAGAAGTCAGGGGAAGTTGAAGGATAGCCCAGTCTTTCCTAACTGACCCAATGCAGCATCCCAACAATCACACAACTTACTTGCTATTTAGACATTTCAACAAGTTAAGAAGACAACCTTTCCCTAAGACCCATTTGTGTACCATACAGTCACAAGAATGCAACATGCTTATCACTAGCATCCAAGTTTTTCTGTCAACACCTGAAATGCACATGTCTTTCATAGAATACTCCATAAACAGTGGAGTACAGGAGCCCAGTGAACCTGATGCTTACCACTGCTCCCAAAACCTTGGTGACACAGTCACGCACACAGTAGCTTTCTCAGAGGCCCTTTGGCCCTTTTGTGTCTGAAGGCAAGGTCTAAGGGTTGACTTAACTCCTCAACACTGACCCATAGCACAGCTGCACATACCACTCAAAAGTAACCTAATGGGCCAGAGATTTAGCTCAGTGGCTCAAGGGCTTGCCTGGTAAGTCCAAGGTCGAGAGTTCCATCCCCGGTACCAAAAAAAAAAAAAAAAAGTAACCTCATTAAAACTCCTAACTCAGAGCTCCATGTCTGGCCTTTCAACAACTTAAAGACAGGCTATACAAAGAGAATTTGTTGCCTCCCCCATCAAACCTATGTCCTCAGTGAACACCATCAAAGCTGCGACCAAAGCTGGCCTCATCCTAAGAGGGCCCTGAAATCCTCAGTTTGCTCCCACCACCACCTACTCTTCTAGGCAATCACTTCCATTTCTTTCATGACTCCTAACAACTTTCTTATAGTTTCCCCACCAATCTTTTCTCTCCATAAGCCAGAACAGTCTTTCATAAGAATATGGTGACAAGGTTTCACTAGCTTTAAAATTCTGAGGAGCTCACTGCTTTCCATGGGATCAAATCTAATTCCTGACCTTGGCTCCTGGACCCTACTCTGACCCCTGCCTACTCCCCGCCTTTTTTTTTTTTTTTAAATCCCTTTTATTCTTGCCAAACCAAGAATAGTCCAAACAAGTCTCACCTTCCTACAGCTCAGGCTGCTCCTTCTTCCTAAAACATCTTTCTACCTGACACCCCTGCACAGCTCAGCACAGGTACCACTTTCTACAGGAAAGCCTCCATGATGCCTTCAGCTAGATCTGTACCCTACAGCACCTGTCCCCACCTCCACTGCTAAGGCACACATCATAGCACGTCACAACAGTTTCTTTCAGCATCTTTTCCACTAACCTATCAGCTCATTTCTGGGCTCCCAGGACCCAGGGTGAGGGTCAGTATACAGTGAATGTTTGTCACATGAAAGACAGAGCTTAGATTCCAAGTCCACCAGGCTGTAGCTCTTTGTCCTACCCAATACCCAGTGACTTACCAACACAATCGCAAGTGGGGAACTCAGCCTGGGCCCTCTTGGCAGGTGTGTCCAGCAGGCTCTTGGTGGGTGTGTCCAGGTACTTAAGAGGTGACTCCAAGAAGCCACTAAGGGTAGGTGTGAGTGGATTCTCGGCCTTGGTGGGTGTGGCCTCCTGACCTCCTTCTTCTGAATGGAAGCAGGTGGTTGAGAGTACAGTCACAGCTCCTGAAGACTCAATCTTGATTTGCTTGGGGGAACGGGTAGCAAACGGGCTCTCAGGGGCTGGGAGACATGTTGGCTGGTTCTCGGGGTCCTGAATGGGCACAGAAGGGGGGCCAGGAAGCCCAAAGCTATCCCCAAATTCAGCCTCAAACTGCCGGATAAGCTCTTCCAGCTTGTCATCAGCAGGGGGAAGGGGGCCAGTAGAGCCTGGCTGCATGGTGGCCATAGGGCTGGGGGACCTCATTTCCTGAGTAGGGGGCAGCAGGCTGTCCCCGGAGGGACTAGGTGCAAATAGCGCAAGAGAAGGTTCTGTGGGCAATGGGACAGCAGAGTCCTGTGAGGCAGGGAGAGGGAGTGGGGCAGGGGTAGGGACAGGGGCAGAGGCAGAGAGAGGGGCAGCTGCATGCATCTGCCCTTCCTCAGAGGCTGGGGGCCTCAGCCCTTCCAGGACAATCTGTCGGAGAGGCAAGAAGAGGGGATGCGCTTCCCGTGGTCTGGACTTCTTAATCTGAATGGGCTTTCGGACACTCGGCTTGATCCCAGGGGCAGCTTTGTCTGTTCCCACAAGACCTCCAGCTGGTGGGGGGGGCTTCTTCTTCTTCTCCTTGGGTGGTCTGTCTGCAGGCCGTGGAGCAGGTGAGCTTGGTGGTGCCCACCAGCCAGGAGTAGGAGGCTCCCCAGGAGGACAAGAGGCATCATGGGACTGTTCTAGGAAGAGACTACGCTTATGGTGGAGGTGTTGCTGCAGGGCGGTCTGGGCCTTCTGGTGGGTGTTAGGCTCTGAGGCTGGTGTGGGAGCCTCCCTCTGGAGAATGGGGGATGAGGACGGGGCTGGGGAAGAAGAGGGTGCCTCAATTTTAATCTTGGGTTTCGTGGGCAGGACCTCAGGTCTCTTAAATACTGACTGGATGTAATCACTGGCACTGCCCAATAACTGCTCCAGTTCAGCCATGGGGTCAGGGCTTGGGCGGGGCACCGGCCAGGAGTTCCGAGGTGTCGCTGGAGGGGTGTCAGTGCCCCAGGCTTCAGGAAACTCAGTTCTAGGAGGTCCTGGAGGGAAGGCAGGACTATCAGGAGGAAAAGATGGGTGCTCCTCAGAGGGAACCACAGGCCATGAAGGAGCCTGGAGGTAGGACTGGGGAGACCTGAAAGGGGCAGGAGGGGACAAAGCCTCAGGGAGGGGGCATGAAGCCTGGGAGGTGGAATGAGAAGGCTGGGGCAGCGTGGAGGAGAGCTGAGTGAGGGCCTCAATGGCAATAGCAGTCTGCAGGCTGATGTTCTTTTCCTTGGCGATGCTCAGGGCACTCTGGGACAGGGGTAGGTTCTCCAGGGGAGGTATCTGGGGGACCTCAGAGCTAAGAAGTGGCCTGGTACTTGGTGCTGGGAGGCCAGTCTCCCCAGGGGGCAGAGTCCCTGGGACCCTGGGCCGTTCCTGCCCTCCTTCCATGACAACAGACTTGATCTTCCCCTCCAGCCACTCGAGGTAGTCAGGGCATTCTGGGCCATCGCAGTTGCAGTTGGGTGGTTTCATGCCATGCCGTGCAAGGGCCAGGGCCGTCTGCAGCGTGTCAAGATCTTCACTGCCAGCAGAACAGCTCTCAGGCCCTGGCCGGGGGCCCCTGCTGTTATTCCCAGCCTCACGATTCATCTCACGGTTGAAGGTTTCATAGAGGCGGGTGCTAAGGGCCCCATAAGAGGACACAGCTTCGGCCACAGCCGAAAAGGCCACCAGATCGTGAGCATCTTCCAGGCGAGCAGTGTGAGCTGGGCCTGGGGCAGCGTCCCAGTCGGGCTTCTGGTCTACCCGCCAAGGACCTGCAGCCCCCAGCAGACTGGGTCCAGCGGGCTCTCTAGCACCATTGACCGGCGCCCCTGAGGTGCTTAGCTGCCGTGAGTCCCCATGGTACACTGGCCCTGAGTCCATCTGACCTGGAACAGGTCCATCAACTGGGCTGAGCTCTGAGCCTGTCTGGAGAGAGAGGGGAGAGGAAATAAATGGGGAAAAATGAACCACATTATTTGAAAAGCATCACCTTGCTTCACATCACTCTAAACCCTGCTTTTCTTGCAAATCCTCTCCCTGGTACTTTTTGAGCCTCAGTTCATCTTCCTGTGTCTCTATTAGCTAGCTTAACCAGCAAAAATGAAGGGACAGCTTCAAGATATTCTAACGTGGAGTTCTCAGTGTTGCTCAAGCCTCAAGAGCTGCTGACCAATTACACTGACAGAGCTCCACCAAAACCAAAGACATCAAGAAAAGAGGAGGCGGTGAGAGGGGTCCTTAACTCACTGTGAGTTCATAGTGACCAAAGTCACACTAGAACTATGTTTATCCAAGCCCAACACACAACTATGTGCTGTAAATGGGAAGCCTGTGTGTGCAGGGGTCAAGAAAGCTGCTTTAACAAACTCAACCTGGGACAGGTTCCCTTCTCTCCTCATTACTGGCCCTCTTAAGCCCAAAGTGAGCCAGAAAGGTGGTGACAGGTCACATTCCCCCACACAGCCCTAGGCCTGAGGGAAACACTGATGATCCTACACAGTACATTGTCAATCTCATGCTGAGCCTGCAATGCTGATGACAAGCAAATTGCTTCTGGAGAAAAGATTTAGACCTTTCCCCGAGCCCAGGATGCACCATCACACATGTGAGCTACAGAAGCACACAAAAGGGAAGCTATGACAGAAAGGCCAGGAAGGCCCAGCCTACTAAGGCTAAGACAAAGATATGACATTGAATTTATAAAACTCATCCTTCAGGAGCAATGACAGGTTTCAAAAGTCACAGCAGATGCTGCAAGCTCAGAAGCCTAATGAGATACAGAATATATACATGGTCTCAAAGCATCTCCTACAGATTACTTACAGTAATAACTTAATAGTGGAAAAATCTAGTGGACACCTTCTTAAATGAATGGCCAAATTTATCACCAGTATTGGGACAAACTAATATCAGATGGTTCTTGATATGATATACTAAGGACTAGAATACATTCATTAGGAAATGACAGATAAACCCAAATTGCAGGGTATTCTAAGAAAGTGCCCAAAATGTTCTCAAAACCTCTTATACCTTACGAAACAAAATGTATGTTCAGAGGTTAAATTGTTCACTAGGGGCCTAAAAAACAGCAATAAAGTGTATTATTGGGACAATTGGTGAAGTTTGAGTATGGATGTGGACAAGATAATATTGTGTCAATCTTTTTTTTTTTTTTTTTTTTTTTTTTTTGAGACAAGGTTTTGCTACGTAGTTCAGGCTGGCCTGAACTCACCGTGTTGGCCAGGCTAGCTTCAAACACACAGTTATCCCCTTGCCTCAGCTTCCCAAGTGCTGGGGTGACAGGTGTGCACTACCACACCTGGCTTACTGTGTCCATCTTAATCTGGATTTGGGTCATGACACTGTTATATAACCGAATGTCCCTGTTCCTATGACACACACAATGAAGTGTTTAAGGGCAAAAGGACTTACAGTTCCAGCTTTTTTTCAAGCAGTTCTATGCGTATAGAAAAAATGCACATATATAAAGAAAATAATAAAGCCAATGAAGCCAAACTTTTTTTTTTTTTTTGGATAAAAAGGAGTCAGTTCCTCTGACAGGATATGAAGTATTTTAAACAGAGGCTAAAATGATGCTAGCCCCATAACTGTCAGACATGGACATCATGGGCTCCCAAAGCAATAGTCAACATTGGACATGGGATCAGAGCTGTAGGAAGTGAAGATTCAGCTGGCAGGTCCTGCCTTATCCTCAAAATTGCTCCTGTTCCAGACACAAAACACCTTTATGCTTATCTAATAGGACATATTCTCCAATGTTACCAAACTTTGTACATGCAGTTACCAGCCTTCCTAGCCTCTTAGAGGGATCATTCTGGCTTATCCTTCAAGCACTAGCTTAGTGTCACTTCCTCTTACCCAGGTGGCAAAGTTACTTATGGCTTCTTCTCTTGGATATTCATGGCACCTTGTACACCATAGCTCCTCCTCCCAGCTTCCCATGGCACCTATATCCCATGCCACGACTATTTCATATTCAAGTTACTACCTCTCATTAGGTACTGATTCCTACAAGTAATGTCCAAATCATAATGACTTCCATGCTCCTGCCCATAGCCAGTGCAGCAACATACTCCAAGGACAATGTAAGGCCTCCAGTTCCCTACTGGCCATGGAATCATCCAGCCTCTCCCTACCCTCAGGAATATAGCTAATGACCCAACATTCCCTTCTTAAAAGCATACACTAAAGTGCCCAACAAAGACTACCAAATCTGAAGTGATCAAAATTTACATTCATGTGAAAAAGACAGAAGAAGCATGCATAACTAAGATGAAACATGAGAGTAGCATAAATTTACAAAAACAATGTCAGAAAGACTAATGCTTCATGTGCTGAGGCTTTCCGAAAATGGTCAAAACAATTAAAAGAGATTTTAAAAGTTATCTGGTGTGTGAATAAGAACAAGGAAGGACTAGGCCTGTGGATTCTCTGGGAAGGAAAATGCTTTCTGAAATAAATACAGAAGGGAAAAGTGGATATGGGCATATGCGGAAGGAAGTGAAACCAGCCTTGTACACCAAGAGATTTTAAGAAACCCTAGGTTCCAGTTTTCCAGCCAAGGGATCTTACTGATACATTTCTCAATGCCTGCCAGGATTCCTGAAGTAAACTGGCCAGCAAGAGAAAGAAGGAGGGCAAGAACCAGCCCCAAACGTAGGACTATTACGTTCAAGATCAGCCTCAGTTAAGATTCCTGAAAGGACAAACAGAAGGAACCACAAGAAGTCAGGTCAACCATCAACCTGTCAACATCCAACCAATCTCACTGATTTGCATCATGTGGTCAAGTGGACCAGCAGATACAGAGACAGAGACACCCTAGCTGACGGGTACAGGCCAAATATGCCACAGATCTGTTTTGTTTGGCCTACATGGTGTTAATGCCTGATTTCCCAACATTCAAAAATAAAACTGCCTGTGAAACCTTGATATTCTTGAAGGTCTCTATTTCCATCTGGCAAATTTGACAGAGCAGTGGCTACCACTTATCCAGAACATAACTTTTCCAATTCATTTCCCAGTTTCACCACTCCACTTTGCCTTCTTGAAATCAAGTCTAGGAGTCAGAGATTACTTATTAATTGCTTGAATTAATTATCACTTTATTCACTTGTGTTACCTGCCAAATCCCTGCAGGCTTTTTAGTTTGCAACTCAGTATGTAGATGTTCAAGTTTCATAAGATCTGCTATGAACCCTCTGAGGCCAGCCCCAGAGAATTACAGGCTGTCAGGGCTGGCTGCCCACCTGGTAGGTGACTATGTTCAAAAAGCACAAGTGGTGTTGCAAGTTCTGGGGGAAAAACTCTTAAGTGCTCTACTACAGGGCTTTGTTCTCACAACTGTCCTGGTAATGTATTTACAGAGAAGGGATACTTATTAAATAGACAGTTTAAAAATAGTGATAAACCTATGTTGAGTGACAGCAGCAGGTGCTTCAAGGTCAAACGGGCTGGACCAGGTGCCAAAACATCAACAGGCTAGAAATGAAAAAAGTAACAGAGCAAATAGGGTCCCATACTAAGACCTCAAACTATGTCTATGCAAATTAAAGATATGAGAAGCACCTAACAAATGGCAGCAGTGGGCATTTAAATTTTCAGGAATTAGATGGGATAACTATAGACAACTAATGGACAGTACATCCAATGATATGCTGCGACTGTTTCAAACTTTCTGACCACAATCCATATTAAGAAGTACATTTTACACTGTGATCCATTGCATACTTCTAAATGACATTTTAAAAAATACTTCCCCTTACTAAATGAATATATTTTTCTTCTTTCCTTCCTTTCTTTATAAATGCAGGTTGCAGTCTTTCAAGAATGGGTCCCATAGTTGGACACATACAGCTATGACATAACCTAAACAGGACCCATTGCACAGGCAGTGACAGCACTGCTCTACCCACAGTCTCATCTGAACACAGGCTTTCTTTGGGACCACCTCTTCAGGGCACAACGAAAGCAGGACAGTTTAAAACTTTAAAAGGGTAGCCCATAAATGTATACAAGAATAATTTGTTAATAGAAACAAACACTTCATACAAGAATTAGACTTGAATGGCCCTTGAGATGAAATTAGAAAATGGGTAAGCTGTAGACAGAAAAACTTATACTTTACTTAAGAGGAAAATTTTCTTTTTTTTTTTTTGGTTACTGGGGATCAAACTTGCAACCTCACATTTGCTAGGCAGGCGCTTATGTGGCTGAGCTAAATCCCTAGCCCAAGTGGAGAATTTTCTTAATATAATGAAATTCAAAAATCTACTGAACATAGTCCTCTACAAGTGAGGAGATATTATTATTCATGGAGATGTGGACAAAGTGACCAAGTACTAGTTGTCTGGCAGTCATCAGCAGGGTGGGAGGTCCTTTCAGAGTCCCAGCTCAGACAATCTTCAACTCCGAAACCCTCCACACTTTCCTTCTCAGTTTTCGTTTCCCTCTGGGCTCCAACAAACACTGCTGTGAGGATGCTCCTAAGTGTATAGTTCTTGCCTGGACTTCTTAACTGCAAGCTCCAACTCTTGGATCATGAAGCCCACTAAGGCTCTGCTAGTCTAAAACAAAACTTAACTCTCGTCTCCTATAGCTCCTTTCCTGTTTTTGCACTTGATAATGTTTCCAGCACAAACCTTAGACACGTTCCTCCGATGTGTCCAATTATAAGATCCAAACAACTCGGAATGTGTACTTTCTATTTTGTCTCCTCTCTCTATACTCCAACCCTCCTAAGAAAGGCCATTTGTGGGTGTGTGTGAGTTTTAATTGTCCCACACAATAGTGGTTCCTTTAAGTAAGTCTATGTACCCCCAAGTCTTCCCTCATCATATGCACACATTCTTTTTTCCACCCTACAATCTTTGTTGACTATACCTCACTCTTCCTTGAGACTCCCAACCACCCAACTTCATATTCCATTCCTTGTTTGACCTTCAGATTTTAAGGGTGCCGTATGTTCATATCTAGTGTTTAGTATGTGTGGCAGACTGTGCTTTCCAATGATGGCCACAACAATCCCCCTTGTTACTTTGTGACTGTGGCACTTCTTCCACAAAGGAAATGGGTCTAGATTTCCTTCCCTTTATTCTGGGTGGGCTTGTGACAATAGTAGAATTGACACTATATGACTCTAAAGGTTACACCAAAAAGCACAATACAACTTCCACCTGGTTCTCTTGTGACATTCACTCACTGCAACCATGCTGCTAAAGAGCCCAGGCCCATGGGCAGCCTACATGTAGGAGCCAGCTAACATTCCCAACTGCAATCCCAAGCAACAGCTGCTGCTAGCTACCAAACGTGGGTGAGGAACACTTTGAGGGTCCCAGCTCAGGCATCAAGTTACTTAGAGCTCTTAAGCCTTACCAGCTGACACCTTAAACATCAGGTAATACAGACAAGTTACTCATAATATGAAATTTCTGACTTGTTAATCCACAGAGCACAATTAAATGGTTGGTGTTTTATAAATTGGGCTAGTTTATGACCTAGCAATAGTCCAGACTCTCTATTTCTCTTTTTTAAAAGTTTATTAGTACATGTGTGTAGTACATGATGTTTACATTTCTTATGTGGAGTTGGTACATATACATGACACATCTTAATTCCTTTTTTCATCCCTTTTTCCTTCCCTTCCTTCTTTACCCATCTCTTGATAATCTCCCCTTTTTTGGTCTATGTTTACACTCCTTGTGTAGAGTTGATACATGCACATAACACACTCCAATTCCTTCTTTTGGTTCCTTATCCCTTCTCTCTTTTTGGTTCCATATCCCTTCTCTCTCTCTCCCACTTCTCTACTATCTCCCTCCATCTCTTGATTCTCTTCCCCTTCGAGAATGTGTGATCTTCCTAATTCCTATTATCTACCTCTTACATGAGAAATCCAGACTCCCTATTTCAAGAACCTCAAGAAGATAACAATAAAAGGGAAAGACAGTCTATAAACTAATGCCCTAAAGTGCATCAGTGCTGTGAAAGCAGGGCACACATGGGTGTGCCCATGGAACACAGGAGGAGTGTTAGTTCTCTCTGGTCAAGTGCTTATTTGGACACATAGATATCCAGAAAGATTTCATGTCAAAGTTATCTGTAAGATGCAGCTGCAAAGACAGGTATTTTGGAAGAGAGAAAGGAGAAAGAATTCCACATGTAAAGACACAGAATCATGGAAGGCTTGGGATGGGTAAACTCTGGAGTGTATGCTGATTCTGAAGTAGGACAAGGCAGGTGTGTGTGACCATAGCAAGAACAAAGCTCGGAGTATTTTTATAGTCCAGGAGCAGCACTTGGGTGTCCTTGCAGTGCAGGTTGCAGGAAGGATTAGTGGAAGACTGAGAGAAAGTAAAACAGTAAGGCAGGAGAAAATGTCCTCAGAGTCAAGAAAAGATCTAACCCCTCTATTTCATGAGCAGGTGAAATGCAAATATGAACTGCCACTTGTGGTCAGAGTTCTTGCCTTCAAAATACTTTATATTCCCTTCAGGGCTACAAGGCAGCTGTTGGAGTCTGACCCTGCACATTACCTGGTCAGGACTGTCAAGGCCCCATTGCTACCTCCTCTACAACAAAATTTCTTTGCTCCCAAATCCCCATCACTAGTCCCCAGACACCTACAGGTATTGAACAGAGGAACACCCATGAGGCCTGAGAATCCCCAAATGCATACACAGGACTACAAAAGCATGGAAATCCACTCTCAAGCACGTCATTCCATCAACAACACAGGAAGAAGTGCAGAAATGACACCAGTTTTCCAAGTCTTTTCTGACTCTGAAGAGTATCAACTCATTGAAACCAGTCCACTAATTCTCTATTAAAGGCAAACAGTTGAACACAGTGATACACACCCATAACCTCACCTACTTGGAAGCTTGCGGCAGGAAGGTTGCAAGTTGAGGCCAGCCTGAGAAACTTAGCAAGAGTTGATCTCAAAATAAAAAGAGCTGTGGATACAAATCAGGAGTACAGCACTTATGAGGATATGTGAGTCCCCTGAGTTCAAGCACCGTGGAGGGAAAAAAAAAAAAAAGAAGATTAACAACATTATCAGCAAATTCCTTGTTGACTACAGCTTCTTAGGGTCTCAATAAAAGGTCAATTTCGAAAAAGAATGGAGTCCAGAGGGCTGACTTGCTGACTGTCAACAGTTACACACCATCTGAAGAAACTGTTCAAGAAGGTGTTTCAAGCCAGAATGAGCAGGTCTATAGTCACACTCCACCAGGCCAGTGCCTTAGGGTTCTCTACAGTGGAATCTGCAGGACAGTGGTGGCTGCTTCCCTGCCAGCTGGCCAGTAAGTCCCACCTAGTACTTCTCAACCCCACACACCAGCTCTGTCCCACCAGCAGCTATCTTAAGGCTTGAACTTTTCAGTTCCTTAGTTCAGCATCCACTTCCAAGTGAAGCTAAATTCTTCTTCCCTGCCCCCAAAAGAATGGTCTGCCTCTCTCTGATCACACATGGTGGGTATTTATGGCACGTTCTGTCTTGAGCTAATCAATTATTCATCTCTTAAGAGGATTCTATTCTCCTGGGATTTCCTTATGAAACCAATCTGTGAGTGAAGAGAAAGAGACTTTTAAGGAACCCATGGCAGAGGATGGCACATCTTCCTGTTTCTGTAGACTAGGGTGTGTGTGTGTGTGTGTGTGTGTGTGCGCACATGTGCACACTGGCTAGCCCATTCCCACATGTGTATCCTCCACAGCCCAACTGGCTCTCTCAGCATACAGAAACCCAAGAGGTTCATGTCTAATTTCCTGAAACTATCATGTGTTGGCAGAGGGGGTTCTTGCGTGAGGTAGGAGAAGAAGTAGTTCTCAGAGCACCTGTGTATATATCAGTGGGACATTTAAAAATCTTATGTATTTTTTTTCCTATTACAAAGTAGATAGATAAAACAGTTCTTAAAGTGGCTGAGTGATACTCAGGAAAGTGCTAAAATGGGTCTAATTTCCTGAGGCCATCATACCCAGCAAAAGTATAGAACTATGACTATTCATGCTCTCTGACCTAATAGTAATTAATGTGACTCCAAAGAAAAAAGGAAAAGAGGAGGAGGCACCAGGAAGTCTATATCACTCTGAAAGAACACTATGATGACTGCTTATTGTGCCAATTGTTCCACATTCATTTATTTCATAACCATGAACTTCTACAAAACAGGAACCATGGAGATGGGTGTGGCAGCACAGCCCTATAATTCCAGTAGTTGGGAGGCTGAGGCAGGAGGTCTGCAGCAAGGTCAGGGACAGCCTATGCTACATAGTGAGTTCAAGGCCAAACTGGACTATATAGTGAGACCCTGTCTCAACCCCTCCTCCTCCACCAAAAAAAAAAAAAGACAGGAGCCATATAGATAAGGACACTAAACACAGAGGTTAATTTATTATTCACAAGATCACACAGCAATTCAGAAGAGCACAGCCATTTTTAACCACTAAGTACTCTAAATCTCACCTCAGGAAATTAAAAAATAAAGAAGAAATTAAAAAGCTACTGTGCCAAAGATTTTCCCTGAAGCATTAATAGAGAAGAACTACAAATAACCCAAGTATCTAAACAATAAGGAAGTTATTTTCAAGTGTTATACTTCATGAAAGAAAACTGGGAATAAACATGAAAAATACTCAACTTCATTAGTAATCAAAGAAATACAAAATAAGACCACTTCATACTCATCAAACAGGACTTAAGACGAACACTTAATTTGAATCTTGTCCCCACCCCTTACAGTTGTATATTATTAAGCAATTTAATTTGTGTCTCTTTCTTTATCTGCAAATCAGAGATTAATGACAGTACAGGGACCACTCCTAACAATACTAGGTACTTACACGCACCATGAAAAGGTATTTTACTTTAGCACCAAGTGCTGAAAGGGTTTAGCAGTAACTTTTCCTTATACATCACTGGCAAAAAAACAAAACAAAACAAACAAAAAAAGCCAAACAGAACAATCATTTTGGAACATTTATGGCACTATGTTTAAGGTAGGACATACATGTGTCCTCCAGCCCTGAAGACTCTCTTACAAAAACTTTGCACATGCGCATCAGGAGACATCAGGAGACATGTACACAAACATTCACAGCACTGTTACTCATGAACACCAAGGCATGGCAATATTCTAAGTGCTCATCAACCACAGAATGGACAGAATATTACCCAGCAGTCAGAATGAATGAATTACAGGATCATTCTCAGAAATTACGAGCTTTTAAAAAACACTTGTTCTGCTTATCCTAAAAAGCTTAACGAACAAGCAAAATTAAATATATTAAGACTACAAACATACATAATGAAAATTATAAAAAGGAAAGATAAACACAAAACTCAAGGTAATGGTTATTCCTGGAAGTGAAGTGAGAGAGTTGGCAGAAATTATCCAGGTGGTTTTAATGATGTTGCCACATTCTAGTTAACTTGGGTAGGGAGTTTACTTGTGTTTTTTTAAGAACTGTTATGTTTTAACTGTTTAAAATGTATAAAACACTAGAGCTA
Organism: Hydrochoerus hydrochaeris; assembly: GCA_004027455.1. Taxonomy (NCBI): domain Eukaryota; kingdom Metazoa; phylum Chordata; class Mammalia; order Rodentia; family Hydrochaeridae; genus Hydrochoerus; species Hydrochoerus hydrochaeris. The sequence goes on along the minus strand of PVLA01001755.1, from coordinate 290,339 downwards.
GTATGCTTATGCACACTAAGAAAAACAATACAGTACTACATTAGTAGATACACAATTGTTTAAAATTATAAACAACAGGGACATATAAAAATACAAGAAAATATGTTAAATGAAAAAAGAAAGAATGTACTTGTTGAGATTTTCATAGTGGGGGAAGCGAACACTATTTGAAACGGAGGAGAACGGTTAAAAATACTGCTCAGTTTAACAATTCCATTAATACACATCTATGTAACACACATAAACACCACGGGAAACACAGAATGTGCCCAATACTTACCTCTGAGTAGCTGAGCACAGGTATATGTTCGAAGTCTCCACAATTTATTGTATTTCATTTTTATTCAGGGATAGGGTTTAAAAAGAACAGAGCACCTACAACCCAACTGAAACTTTGTGCAAACCGTGTGTGCCTGTGAACAAGACCAGCAGGGAACTTCTGGGCAGGAATTTGTGAGTGAGTTTTTCCTAGCTATTTCTGTTGCTATAAAGTTGTTAGCTTTACAACAAACGAGGAGAGTTCATACACAGGCAGAAAGTAGGAAAATTGAGAAAATGTCTAAAAGATGAGGCGCATTCAGGAAGGGAAACAGTGGAAGGAGCCTGAAATGCGCCACTCATTAAAGATCTGTGCAACTTGCTGTGCTAGCACCAGAATCCCAAAGGAAAGTGCTCTCAGAACCGCCAGCTCCAGGCCCCAAAGCATCCGTGGCAGAGTCGGGTGGGGGCCAAGGCGCCCAGAGCAGAGCAGCACCGCTCTGCGGGGTCCCAGCCAGCCTCTTGGTCTGCAGCCAGGGGGCAGGATCCAGCTCTCCTGACGGAAGCCCCTGCCTTAAGCAGTCGGTGGCAGCCCGGCCAGAGGCTCGCAGGGAGGAAATGGAGCCCGACCACATCTGAGGCCTGGCAAAATGCAGCAGCGGCTGCCTCCGAAGCCGCCAGCACCCGAGAACCAGGTCGTGACGCGCAGGCGGCTCCTCCGCCAGCCTCAGCGCCAGCCGCGACTCCCCTGACACGCGCGCGTGCACGCGGCCTGGCAGCCGCCGGGGCCCTGCGCCCAGCCACGCTGCGCACGTCCCGCTCAGCCAGAAAAGCCCCGGTGGCTCCCGGCTCGCGGGTGGCCCACAGCCCCGCCCACCCGGCTGCTCACACCCCCGCTCTCCCCCTAGCTCCTGCCCCCAAAGTCGGAAAGGCTAAGGAAACAAGAAAGCAAACACTGAAGCACTACAGTCCCCTGACAGACAGCCAGCCCTTGGCTAAAGGCCTCATCCACTTTCCCTGAAGGGCCCCAAATCCCTCAAAGCCCAAGGGCAGTTCAGGTGTGTCAAAGGGACTAAGGAGAGGAATGGGGAAGACAGTAGGGGCAATTTTTGAGTGCTGGCTGCAAACCCTGGGTTCAGCAAGCACCCTTTTGGGTTTAAATGCACTTTTCAATGCTTCCAACAACTCCACTTGCATTTTATAGCACATGAGCAAATGAGGCACAGACAGGATAACCAATTCCAAGGCACGAAGATGGACAGTGGCTGATGCTCATCATCAGGAGCGCTGAAGTAGATACCACGGTTTACCAGTTACCAAAGTTTTAGTCATTCAGTCTGCAGAGGGGCTCAATAATTATTAATGGATCTCAGCCTCTCCCTGGAACCCATCAAGTGAATGTGCCCCCTGCTTATTACTTTCACAAGGGCACAAGAGAACTTAAAATTTTTTTAAAATCCAAAATAAACACATACATAAATCTTTAGCCAAGTACTTAAAAATCTGGAGAAAAGTTAATTTTTGGCAAAGCATCCATTTATCAACCATAAGACTAACTTTACACCCTGGGCTAAGAAAAGGGGCACAGCTCTCATTTGGAGAACGCTACTGCTGTCAGAAGCAGGAAATTAGAGAATATATTCAGTTCTCGTATCATAAACCTAAAGTCTTCAAAAAAAAAAAATCACACATCTCATTGTAAAGCCACATTATCCATAGCTGTTGCTGGTAGCCCAGATAACTGTAAGACATCAGTAGTTACAGTCATGATTGTGATCACCTGAAAAGTCCTACTTGTAATGGTGGAGGAACTTAGTCTGCTGTGTGTGTTCTCTGATCTGGGGGTCTGGGTGATAAGACCAAGGAGTCCTGTCCTTTTGGCCTTGTGACAGATCATCCTTGATCCAGACTACTGCCATGCCTCTCTCCCAGGGTTTTTGCGATCCTGCTAGATTCTGGTCCTCCTCTGTTCACCTTCTCCATTCTCTCAAGGAGCTACTCTCCACCCTCAACCTCTCAGAGCCCCACACACCCTGGGAAAACCTCACATCATCCAACTCACTGCTGCTCAGCCTGTACCAGTAACCCAAAAGCTTCCTCTTTCCTTAACTGCCCTCCAGCTACTTGATATGATTTCACCTGGATGCAACTTAAGCCCACACATTTAAAACATATCTCAGCCTCTGCTCCCCTTTCCTAGCAACTCCTCTGGACATCCTTTAAAAACAAAAAGTCAAGAGCCATTCTTCTCCATATGTGGGTTCAAGCTTTCATCACTTTCTATATTTGCCTCTTTATGTCTCCACACATAAGCATCCTAAATCTGCCAAGTGCTCCTCTTGAGAGCATTTTAGATGTACCTTCTTTCAACCGGCTTTATCTCTTAATCTTTCGTGGGACAACTGCAGGAGAAGGTTCCATGACTGGTCACCCCACCTCTGTCTTCACTGCTGCACACCACTGGTAGACTGACAATCTGCTGAGCCTAGAAACCATAGTCCCAACTCCCAGGCCAAGGTGCCCTCTAACTCTTAACATCAACCTTCTCTTTTGGTTCAAACAGTAAAAATAAACAAACAGATCGATAGATAAGCAAATAAATGAACACATACATCAAGGGCAATAAAGACATTTCCATTCAACAGTGCTGCTCCTAGGAGCCCAAGTTTACAGATTTATATTTATAAAAACTCTCCTACACATTAGTAAAAAATCAAATATGAGGGGACTGTTTTGGTAGACTATGCTACAACTCAGTGGAATATTATATACATATCAAAATTTTTAATTATAAACACCAAGGAAAAAAGAAAATATGTTTACTTATTCATTCATTTATATATTCAGCATTATTTTTGGCACTGGGGATGCAATAAGAAGGGAGCAGAGCCTTGGCTCCTGAACAGGGACTTGCTAGCTGTTTAAATTAGCCTTAAATCCCACTGTAAAGTAAGTTCCTTTAAGAATCTTATATCTTACCACTTTCACTAAAATATATGCAGCAGCATAAGCCTATGTCACATGCTCTGTGGCTTTGAAAGCAATGGAAACCAACACTAACTGTTAATGTATCTCAAGTGAAGCTGCCTTTTGTGTAGTTACTGATAGGATATCAAAAACATACTATAAACTCATTTGGGAGCCAGGGAAAACCCAGGTGGATGGCCTAAGAGAATAAAGGAAGATCCTAAGAACAGAAAGATAAGGAAGAAAATGAACAGTTTCAGTAAAAGCTTCTGGGAGAGAAAGGAAAACAGAAGGCTCTTTTCACTGTGAAGTTAAAAATAAAGAAGTAAAAACAGTATAAGACACCCACTGTCCACAGATGACCAGTTTGTATTTGGTACTTTCTAAAAAACTTTGAAACATGCACTTATATGGCCACCCCACCCCTGAATATGAATATGTTCAGTGGGTTTTTATATAATTTCTTCCCTTACTATATCATAAGCATGTCCTCCTTTGTTAATTTTCAAGAATTTCATCTTTAATAGCTGGCACTGTTCTCCTTGTGGTATACACAGCACACACAGAAACCAAGGCTGAATCTCTAGGTTCTCTCATGGTTTGCTACATTTTCCTGGCACACACTGTCCACAGATGACCAGCTTGGTCATAATGCAGTTTCTTAGGTCCTGTGACATCTGTCTGGGCTTATGACTATCCTAAGGAAAGGGATAAACTAAGACAAACCTGAATGGATGGACTCTACTAGTCCCAAATGCTATAGGGTGACAATCTTGATAATAACAGTAGGAGTTTCACTCAGATTAACACAAGGGTTTCATGCTACTTGTGACAATTTTGAGGACATATCTCCAGAAAGCCCTGAGGACTACTGCCCTTCCAAGACTGTAGGAAAATAATGGTAGCACCCATATCTGCTATCCCAGTTCCCCCAGGCAACAGTAATGAGGCTTCCAAGGCCACTGTTTAAGAGACATCAGTCTAAAACATGCCAGTAGGGATAGATAAGTAGACTAAGCACAGCCGGCAGGGTCTTGACCAATACTCTGGACTCCAAGGACCAGTGCTGCTCTGTAATCTCCATCAGTTTACCATAAGGTAAGTATAAAAGCTGAGAATAAGTATTAACTTTAGAACTTATACTACAATTTGACATTGCCATGGCATCTAAGCATGTGATCATTTTTCCAGTAATTCATTTTTACTGTATTTTACAAAATGATCAGTCCCATGATAGATTAGAAATTTTAAAAACTGGAGAGGATAGTTAATGAGTATTGGAGTACAACTGAATAGCAGTAACTTCTAATATTCTATAACATAATAAGGCAACTATGTATAACCATTAATTGTACATTTCAAAATGGCTAGTAGAGATTCTCCCAACACAAAGAAATAATAAATGTTAGCCAGGAATGGTAGCAAAGATCTATAATCCCAGTACTACGGGAGGCTGAGGCAAGAGGGTCACAAGTTTGAACTCAACATGTGCAACTCAATGATTTAGCAAATCCCTGTCTCAAAATAAAAATACAAAAGGTAGTGGCAATATGGCATAGTGTGAAAGGCTGGATTCAGTCCTTATCTCCCCAAAAAGACAGGTGATGGCTATCCTAACAATTCCCCTATTATACACTTTGCACATGTACTGAAATGTCACACTCTGCCCCATGAATATGTACAATTATGTGTTAACTAAAAATAAGAAAAACCTAATCCCTTACTGTAAATTATTAGGAGCACAAATCATTTAAATATTAATATTAGCTAATTAATATAAATAAACAATAGGAAGTTCTAGTAATCAACCTATCTTTTTAGCAAAACCATCTCAGAAACCTTACCAGTATATCAATACACTTTAGGAAAAAAAGAACACTTTTTAGAAAATGCTACTTGGAAAACTAGAGCAATATGCAACAGAATGAATTTGGATACCTGCTTCACCGTACATAAAAATTTACTAAAAAAGGATCTAAGACCTAAATGTAAGAAGTAAAACTATGAAACTCTTAAAAAGACAGGAATATATATTTTATATCTTATATCATTTAATACCATGTATTAGATGACAGCTTTTAGTGTGGTGCTACCAGAACAAAAGATAAACCATAGTTTACCAAAATTAAAAACTCTTGCACTCCAAAGGTCACTATCAAGAAAGGAGACAACAAAAAACCCTATATCTGGAAAAAGTATTTGCAAACCATATAACTGATAAGGGACTCCTTACTCTAAACATAATTCAATAGTAAAAAGACAAATCTATTTAAAAAATGGCCATGTTCACAAACAAAAAACTAGTATTTGATCATTCTTGCCAGCATTATTCACATAACCAAAAAGTGGAAACAATCCAATTACCCATTAACTGATGAATACAGAAAACAGTTTCTATTCATATAATGAAATATTAGGTAGGTATTAAAAGGAATGAAGTATTGACACATGCTACATGGATGAACATTGAAAATACTGCAATGTGAAATAAATCAGACACAAAAAGCAACATACTATACAGTCCCATAAATGAAAAGTTCAGATTAGGAAAATACACTGAAAAAGTTCATTAGTGGTTACTAGGGGCTAAAAGCTATGGGGGAACCAAAGAGAGGTGAATGCTATTTGCCATAACTTTTCTTTTGGGGGTGATGTACATTTTATGAAATAGTGGCCTTGGTTATACAACTCTGAATATACTAAAAATCACTGAACTGTACACTTTAAGTGGGTGAATTATTAATAACTTATATCTCAAGAATGTGATTTGAAAAACCTTTAGGGAAAAGCTCTAAGGCAAACGCGGAAGCTGAATACCTGCTCAAGGAAGGAAGGGCTGAACTGGGGAGCTCAGTCCCAACAGAGATAAAAGGACAAGGGCAAAGCAAAATCTAGAGCAGCAGGAAAAGCCGGTCTTTTGCCTTCCTCACAAGTCTCCTTGATTTCCCCCATTAAGTCATCAATGAAAGTGAAAAACCAGAGTCTTATCCCAGGTGGTTCTTCTTCCATCTATGAGGGGAGTACTTCCCACATCTCCAGGCCAGGCTCTGCAAGGCAGAATCCCCTGGGGTGCCGGGGCGGCACAGCGAGAATGTGTATTAAGCAATAAGCTTGCCCTTTGGCAGCTGAATGCAAATCATTTGTTGAAAACAACAATACATGTCTTTAACACCCACAATACTAGCAGGGTCTAGTACTCCAAGATAACCGAACAATCAATTATGTGTTAAGCAACCCCCCAGATAATTGCAAACTCTTACTACCACTCTTACTACCAACTCTTACTACCACCACTGTTGCTAGAGCAAGGACTCAGAGCAGGTGAGCTGGTGACCTGCTTGTTCTAGTCCTGCCTTGGGGATACAGTTTAGCTGGAATACATCAGAAGCCATCCGGCTGGAAATAAACAAGCTCCAGTCAAAGACCCCAATGTTGTGGTAGGGTAATTGTGTAGCCTGAGGGTGTTACTCCTCAGAAAGCAACAGCTGTTCCCCACCCTGGGCAGTGAGCACCTCCCCCTGAACTGTTTTCCCAGACAGGCTGTGGATAGCTCACTTTTAAATTCCTCTCTCTAGCTAACAGCAAACCAGCCAGTGGGGGGGCAATGCTGGACATTGCAAAGTGGAGGGGCAAAAGGTGTGACCAGAGAAAGCAGTTGCCTAAAGAGCTGGCCCTGATGCACCTCTCTGCCTTTCAGTGAGCTGACACAGACTTGGATGCTTTGGATGTGCAGGGCTCAGCTGTAATAGAGTGTATATGTATCTATCCCTGCTTCTCTAAAACTGTCTTGCTACATGTTCTAGGCAAGTTATTTTACCTATCTGGGAACCAAATTCCTCATCAGCTTATTCTTAAAAGTCCTTAAAAGTACTGAGTGGGGGGGGGGGATGATAATCTGCCACAAATCAAAGGAGTCTTTAGAAAACAAACAAACAAACAAACAAAAAAGAGAACCACACCTATGAATAAAGAGAGTAGGCAACCTGGAGTGTTTTCTACCACAACAGAAGTTGTGACAATTGGTAAAATCTGAATGGTCTGTCTGAAGATTTGTAAATCAGACTCATATCCATGTTAACATTCTATCCTGATTTTGATCACTGCTCTGTGGTTACTGATGTAATTTTAGAAAAATCAACACACTAAACTGTTCAACAATAAAGGGCATCAGACTTCCTAACTTACTGCCAAATGGCTTATAAAAATTACAGAAAAATAAGGCTGGAGGGTGTAGTGGTAGGGACACATGTTTAATATGCACATTTCAATCTCAAGCCCCACCACCAAAAACTATGTACATATAAATATAAAACTAATTAATTTTGTATTTATCCCAGAAAGATTAAAAAAAAAAAGCAAATGTAGTAAAATGTTTGGGAATCTGGGTGAAAAAAATTCTTTGTATTATTCCTGTAACTATTCTGAAACTCTGAAATTATGCCAAAATAAAAGTTTTTTGAAATAGTAGTTTTACCGGACATTCACTAAATCTTCCAGTTTCTGTGAAATGGCAACATCCCACACTCTACAGAGGACGAGGAAGCAGGATGAAGTGGGCTCTGTCACATGTCAACAGCAGGAGGACTCTAAAGGCAGGTTCTCTGAAGTCCCTGCTTATGCGACACTGAGGAACCCTACTACTCCCAGCATTTGGAGGACAGGCACATACAAAAGGACAGTGCCAGCAGTGCCACCAGGAGAAGCCTGGTGATAGAGACCTCCCCACTCCTTCCCCTCTGCATTCATAAGACAGTGACTCTGATTTTGTGTGTACCCCACACCCCTAACTGAAGCTCCAGGAACAAGCACCCATGCGCATACACACGCACACATATGTTCCAGCCACAGACAAACAGGCCCACATGGAGCACAAGATTCATAGTGCCAAGCAACAGAGTCTAGCAAAAGGAGGCCTCATCCTACTCTTACAGAGGCAATAAGACATCTGGAAATCTTAAGCCTGCTTCCTAAATACAAGTAACTATAGGAATGGGGCAGAGGAGGGGACATCAAACTCACAACTAGAGATCTAAAGATAAATTAATATCAATGAGATCAGAAGTTACAGAAAAGCTTATAATTTCATAAACTCTTGCTAAATAAAAAGGAAACTAAACTTTCAATACAAAAAATTAAAAAGGAGGAAAAATGAATCATTTGAAGACAAATATAGTCAACCACAAAACAAAATGTAGTAGCACTTATAAATGGAATCAAGAGATGGATCTCCAAAAGACCAATAAAATAAACCTCTGACAGGACTAATTAAAAAAAAAAGCAAAGCAAGCTGGGCAAGGTAGTGGACATTTGTGATTCCACCACTCTAGGAAGTTGGGCAGAAAGATCACAAGTTCAAGCCCAGTTTGGGCAACTTAACAAATAAGCCACATAAAACTTTGAAAAAAAAATGAATGGATTACTTTTTAGGAAATTTTAAAAAATGAGATAGAAATAGCAAAAATACAAACCACCAGAAAAGACACTTGCCAGAGAACTAGCCCCCAAGCCTAATAGTTGAGGTGCGTCTCTTTTATTCTTTAGTTCTCCCAGGCCCCTATGAGGTAAGCACTATGGTCTCTATCATATGTACAGACAAGGAGCCCAGTGGCTCAGAAGGACTCATCCACTATGTCTACATCTCCCACCAGACAGCCTGAGACTCAGGTAAACAGCCTGACATCACCAGAATGCCCAGAAAACTGAGTTCCAAAATGCTCAGCAGGCAGCTATGATGATCAGTCAAGTTTGCACACTTCTGGCTCCTTGCTACTCACAAAACAAACAAACAACAATAAACTACCAGAAGCATTCCCTAAGAACATGTAAGAAGCAAAAATTTTTCTCAGGCCCCACCCCAGGCCTGAACTAGAAAATGCACTGAACTTCTCCAGGTTATTTGGGTAAATGAAATGTGAAGAGAACACATCTGGCTCACACTTTCCCAGGCTCCCTTCAGCAGTTCCTCTTAAAATTTGCTACCATAATAGCTCATCTATGTTCTGTCTGGCACAACTGAAACAAAAGAACCCTAACTGTTGGAGCTAAATGTGATCATCTGACCACATTTTAAAAGTTGCACAAAATATAACCAAACACTAAAAAGTTAAAAGAAACTTGCAATATTTGCCTAAATATGACAGCTAAAACCACTAATAAATGAAATTCTCATGAATGCATAAGAAAATGCACATAAAATAACAGAGAAAATCTGTGGATCATAACTATTACAGCAATAAAAGATGTATAAATCAAGATCTTTTACACCACTTTTATCCTAATTAGAAAGTGTTTTTTTGTTTTGTTTTGTTTTTGTTCTCCTGCCTCAGCCTCCTGAGTGCTGGGATTACAGCCTGGCTAGAAATTATTTTTATAATAAATGCATTATTTTGATAACTAGGTAAAAAAGACAGCCAAATGAAAATAATGATGTTAGAGACCAAAACATTAACAGGAGTTCCAAGTGAAAAAATTAAAGACTTTTAGAGTTTTCTGTTTGCTTAGCTGAATTTTCTGATTTTTCTGTAATTCACAGAATTTATAGTAGACAACAGCAAAAGTTCTATTGGAAATAGCCTAGTGTGGTGGTGCATGCCTGTAACCCCAGCACTGGGAGACTGATGCAAAAGGATTGCTGCAAGTTTGAGACCAGCCTGGGCTATGTAGTGAGTTCAAGCCAGACTAGACTGCATAGCAAGTCCCTATCTCAAAAAAAAAAAAAAAAAAAAAAGTTTTTTGGAAATTAACAGCTTTTACACTTAATCTCCCTTGTTTTTTATAAGAGTTTGGCTAACATCTGGCCTTTTCACAAACTATCACAGCAGTTAAAGACACAACTTTTCAGTCTTGATTGTTTTTTGGGGAGCCCAAAGAAGTACAGCTCTTTTTCCCCCAGACCAGTGGTTCTCAAACTGCAGCGAATACGGAAATCACCCTTAAGAAGCTGGGTACAAGTGCCAATTGCCAGGTCCCACTCCCAGGCCCTGTTTGAGGGGACTGAATTCTAACACAATTGGTCCCTGTAACTATCCTTTGAGCTCCCACCCAAAGCCCTGCTGGGGAGAAGGCGAGTGCAGACAAGGGGAAAGCCCCAAGTCGCTCAGAAGGTGGGTGATCCAGGCTCTTACAGGTGCAGGATCTTTGAATGTCCCAGTGCACACATGAGCTTGTCAGGTCAGTAGTCAGTGCCTTTGCTCTTCAAAAGAGGACAACACATGGACAGGGCAGGTAGAGATAGAAATGGGTTCTGTCCAACACATGAGCTAAAATCCTGAGCAACCCTCACGGCAGCCTCACTGCTGGAATGCACTCAGCTCCAGGAGAAGCACTTGGAACGACTCCACGGGTTCATGGAGGTCCATCTGTCTCGGCACCCTGAGAAAGCAGCTCCTGCAGAGCTGGCAGGGGTACAGGCGTGGCTGCCAGGAGGGGCCCCTCTCTCAGCCCTGCAGCCACCTGGCACAAAGTGCTGCTCACACCCCAGGTGGGCATTCTGGTGTGTAGGGGGAGATGCTGATGAGATGAAGTGGGGGCCCAGAGCAGTATTTTCACTTCACTCCCTAACTTTTCTTGGCTATATTCCTATTGTCTCTATACTCCTATTAAAACAAACCAGCGTAAGAGTGGTTTCATCTCCTCCGCTGGCCTGAGCGTGAGAGATGAGTGAGAAGAAGGGAGGGCGAGCCCAGACCACTAGCTAAATGAGTAACAGCTCACTGCAGCAGTGAAGTGAAACAGGTGACATGCTGACACATACCCTGACAGAAACTGGCTTTCCCTCACATTCTCCACTCCCACCTTCATTCTGAGCAAGTCTACTGAAAGAAATCCTGACCCCTGTTTAACTGCAGCAAAGATTCCCACATCTCCAAGTCAATACACCTCCCTGACTGCCCGCTCCGGGGAAGAGGATTCCCTTGATAGTGAACCCAACGCTCCTAAGCAGGCAGACATCTCTATCTCCATCCTAGATTTTAGGGCAGCAGAGCCTGGATGCCTGAGGATCTGGAACCACCACCAGGGGAAAGGGAACAGCGGCAAGCCCTTACAGCCTCCTCAAGAAACAGTGCCTTTTGTCTCCCAATTACTAATAAAAAGCTTAACATGCAAACATCATGGAAAGGACTAGCATACTGATAGAAATAAATCTGGACACAGAGTCTTGGACACTAAGAAACATGTGGGGGACACAGACTCTAAAGGAGGACAGCAGCGGGAAGAAGAAAAATACTATGGTGCAAATGGAGACTGGGTGTGCAGATCTAGAGCCAGTTTCACTGGTGATCTTTATAAGCTCTACTTCTAGCCTTACTGAGTCCTCCCCTCCCAAAGAGAAATTGCAGGTATGTTTGTTTTGTGCTATCTTCAGGTGTTTGGGGAACCAAAAAAAGCAGTTCTCCTTCCCAGTTAATACTAATGAAGGTTAATGACAAGTGGGTTGTTAGTTCCAGGGGTAATTATGAGGTGTGGGTTCTTCCCTGATGTCTGCATGTGGGAAAATGGCCCAGGACCACCTTCTTCCTGTGGAGGCAGGGAGTCTGCCTCATCTGTCATACAGATCGCAGCCTGCAGGCTTGGAGCCAGGGCTGTATTGGGCTCTGCTTCTCACCTTGGCCCAAACTAACACATAAAGCCTACTGTCCCTCTCACCAACATGATTCCACAAGTGTTTATTAAGAGGATTTACTGCATGTCAGGTTTTGTGCCAGATACTGATAAGATAATAAGATGATTAGATAAGCACCCCAGCACTAGAAACCCATACCCAAGCATTACAGCATTGCCATAGAGGCTCAAACAATGTAGAATGGATACAGAACAGAAGGATAGGAGAGTGTCAGAGATGCTAGCATAGAGCAAATGACAAAAAAACAGCACTTCTAATGTGCACACAGTAGTTAAAAAATGCAATGGTCCAAGGTGTCACTTGGTGCTACAGCACTTGCCTGGCAAGCCCTAGGACCTTGATTCCATCTCCAGCAGGGGTTAAAACCCTGCTGGTGGGGGTAATGCAACAGAAACCCCATTCACAACTAAAGTAACAACTATGACATGCCTTGGAATAAACTTAAAAGAGATGTGTAAACAAACACATAAGAACACTGAAAGTTTGATGGACACCCAAAAAGGCTAAAATAAGTGGTAAGATATAGTTCTCTTTCCCTGAGTGGGAAGACTATATAAAGCTGTCCATCTTTCTTCCAGGTCGATCTGATTCCAACTAAAAACTCCCAACATTTCCCACAGAATTTGACAATTTATTCATAAGCTTACTTGGAAAAAAATTCAAAAACAAATGTTTTAAGGGAAAAAATTTAAAAACTGGTATATATACACTGTGGTAATTAAAACAATGAAAAATTAGGCAAAAAAAAAAATTATCCAAAGTAAAGAGAGGCTCTAAGAACACCAATAAATATGTAAGTCCTAATGAAATACTTAAAATAGAGTTCAAAACCACTAACAAAACTATAAATATTAAATAGATGGTGACAATAGATTTCTATTTGGGAAAAGTTCAATTCTTATCTTCTACCATTTAAAAATATACACTCATGTTAGAGATCTGAATATATTAAATGAAACTAAAATAAGAAGCCAAAATACAGACAATTCTGATTGTACAAAAATCAAATCTCTACATGGTAAGACACACTGAAGAACAAACTAGAGACCAAACTATTTTCAAAATAAAACAGAAAGGGGAAATAAAAAGAATTAAAAATGTGTTATGTATATATGGACTAACTTCCCTCAATGATTGCAATCATTATATACTGCAAATATGTATTTAAAAATTTAAAACATTGGCTACAGGTGTAGTTCAGTGGTACAGCACATACTAAGCATATATAAGACCCTGGGCCAGAAATACAGCAGAAAAAAATACATATAACAGAAATCATTACCAATATAGTAAGAATTTCTGTGGATCAGTAAACTTAGGTAATAGATAATAGGTAATACACAGAATACAATGGCTAACATTTTAAAACATTCTCAATCTCACTAATTAGATAAATTAAAATGAGATTTATTACCTATCAAAAATGACAACAATTAAGGGCTGATAATCATTCAGTGTTGGTAGGAGAGTAAGCTTGGGTTTTTGTTTTGTTTTGGCTTGGTTTTTTGAGATAGGGTCTCACTATGTAGATCAGGTTGGCCTTGAACTCACTCTGTAGCCCTCGAACTCATGGTGATCCTGGTCTCTCAACCTCCAGTGCTGGGACTACAGACATGGACCACCATGCCCTGTGGGAGAGTAATTTGAAAGGAATCAAACTACCTTTTACAAAGGGTAACTTGATATGATTTTAATTGCATGATTTTGTTCTAGTAAAGCATTTGGACAAGTAACAAAAAAATTATTTACAACTAGGTTCATCATCTCATGATTTATAACTGCAAAAAAATTATAACTATGAACACTAATCAATGAAGAGATTTTTAAGTTACAATATATCTATTAAATACCATCTAAAGACTAAGACAGACATACTGACATGGAAAGACATCTTCAACACATTAATAAGTGAATGAAATATTAGTCAAAAATAGGTACGGTACAGACATTACTGTGATAAAGTTCATGTATTCATTTTAAAGTCTGGAAAGATAGGTATAAATTGTTAGTAATTATATAGTGCTGGACTAAAGAAATTTTCAGTTTCCAGCTATATACTTTTGTATTACTTATTTAAAATGTATTTTTTTTAAAATTCAAAAGCATTCCCATTTTGTAATCACAAAGAACAATAGGAGTATAGATTTTTAGACTGAACTCAAAAGTCTATCCCTTCTCTATCTCCTTTCTTTAACCTCCTCTGCCCTCCATGGTTACTCCTTTGAGAGTCAGGATAAAAGGCAAGGAAAATCTGTCCCCAAGGTATTGTACCTTCTTCCTTGGCCAAGTCATTTTTTTTGTTCAAGACAAATTCAGGATCACAATAGGCCTTGCTGGACCCAGAGAGGGGAGACAACCTTTACACTGTGGATCACTTGCCTGGTAGCCTGGGCTCTAGGATAGGAATATGGAAATGGATTTGCAGTAAAACTGGGGTGGTACCAAAGAGGTGTCCACCTTGTTTTTCCTTATATTCTTCTCTCTTCTATGGTCCTCTCTATCCTAGGACACTGGAGAAAGTCTGTCAGAATACCAACTGTATCATATTTCCTAGAGGTATATGAAGGAAGCAGGGAGCAAGACTGCCCTGCAGCATAGTTCATCTGAGACCATGAACTCTAGGTTGAATTATTTTATTTTCCCTCTTTTCCTTTTTCTTAACTTCTAGGTTCATTACCTTTAGACCTAATAGATAAGGCTTTTCTAAATGCTATTACCAAAATGTTCCTGTGGGTTTAGGATATGCACTAGTTCTAGACATTAAATTGAAACAGATTTTGCTTAGGTTAACAAGTTCTCTACAGGTCCTAGTTGCATAGCTAGCAAGCTATTACTAGCGTCTCCACCTGGAGGTTTGAGACTAATCAATAGCTACATACATTGTCTGAGCTGCCACTGTTCCAAATATAGGGATTCTCCTCAAGCTCCCAGTGGGACGAAGGTGGTCAGGCTAAACAGGGACTTGGTATTCACACACTGATCTCTCTCCAAAGCTCCAACAGGTATAAATTACTAAAAAACCTAATGAAAGAGGCCACAGTCAGACTAAATGTGTTTGTCATTAAAAAAAAAAAAAATGGAAAAAGTGTCCAAGGACCAAAATGAAAATCTAGAAAAAGGATATACTGAACAAACCATACTGAACAAACCTAAGGAAAAGACTACTTAAAACTAAAGCAGAATTACTTTAGAAAACAGCAAAACTGACAAATATATGTGCTTTAAAATAATGTACACTGGAAATGTAAAAAGTAACAAAACAATATTGAAGGAATTGAAAAGCAATTAACTGCATATACATTATGCTAATAATTTGAAAATGGACCACTTTCATGGAAAATAAAAAGTAAACATTTTATACCAATAGCTGTAGAAAGGGGAAAAAACCAGAAAGATGCAAAGATCCATCCCTCAAAAAGATAGCAGGCTCAGATAGTTTTGTCAGATGGAATTATTAAACTACATTGCTTATATCACACCAGGGCATGAAGAACAAAAGCTTCACAACCTATTATATGAAGTTACTATTTTTCTAATACCAACATCTGAAAATAAAAACACAAAAGGAAAAATTACAAGCCAATTTCACTCACAAATACAGATGGAAAGTTCACATGTTAATAAATCAAATAGAATGTAAAAAAAAACCATTACCATATGGTACACTCAAAAAGAGTTCAATATTAAGAAATTTTATTTTATCAACAGGTAAAGGAGAGAAATGCTATTTGATCTTCAAACCATGCTAAATACATGGGACAAAATGAAACACTGTTTATATAAAAAAACACTTCCTAATAAAATGGAATGATATAATTTCTTTACCATAATATACAAGAAATCAAACAGCAATCATAAAAGTTCAATCAGCAACACCATGTTTAAGGATAAAATGCCAAGTCATTCACATTAAAGTGGAAAAAAAAATCATTGAAGAGAAAGATGTTCTCTACCCATTAAATATGTGGCAAAGACATTTAACAGGGAAAGACAGACATCCCTCGCCTCAACTCCAACTCCAGGGGCATTTGGTCAAGCATCTGCCTGATTCTCAGCCTCCTTATCTGAAAGCAGGGGTACCACCACCTGCCCCAGAGCTGTCAAGAGAACTAAGGGAGAGAACTATGAAAACACTGCTCACATGTCCACCTTCCTCGATAAATAAATAACACTGACTAGTTGTGGTATAAGTTAAGAGTGTTATACTACAGCCAAACTATTTTTATAAACAACATTACACAGGTATACAGTAGTGCAGAGAATAAAGTCTAGACAAGTTCTTTTAGTTAACAGTGACTAATTGGATTGTGAAATTATGGGCAAATTTTCTCGCTTCCATCTATGTCTATTTTCTAATTTTTTTTCAAACAATATATATTACCTGTATCATCAAGAAAGTGAAAAAAAGGCAGAAAAAAAAAAAAAGAAAAGAAAAAAGGATTGAGTTTTGGATTTACTCAGGACTGAAAACACCATGCCTATGGTCCAAGGCAGGAAAGGATCTAAAAGGGATAATGAAGAGGCTAGCACAGAAGACAGTTTTGCAGAGTACCTGCCCCCTGCCCAACCCTGTGACCTACCACAGTGACACCCACTCCTTCCAGGAGCACCCACATAGGTGTGTGAAGGTATTTAAATGTACTAGCACTCTCCAGACCCAAAGCCATCCTTCATTGCTGCACCTGCCCTGACTTCAAATGCCATAGAAATTCTGGGCACCAGGAATAGGGTAAGTGCCTAAGTGCTGGTCACACAGTTGTGCTTATGAAAATCCACTATATCGTACACTGTATGTGCTTTTCCCATCATCTATATTCTATTCTCCAATTTAAAGTCTTTCCAAATTTAAAGCTGAGAGGAGAAAAAGTTTCTATCATCAGCTACAGAATTTGCCTCTGAAATTTAGTTTTAATTAATTATGAACTCATGGGTTAGTCTAATGGAACAAAACATTGAATCCAATGTGAGATATCTGTCTTAACTTTTCTAGACCTTGTATTATCACTAAAGCTAAGAAGCACAGCAAGAGCCAAACTAGACAAGGCAGCTGCTTTCAATCCTGACTGAATGTTCTAACTAACTGGGGAGCTCTGACAAATGCTGGGGTACAGCTCCACTACGGATCAATGACAACCAGCAATATGGGCTGGGCCCAGGCACTGAATCTTTTCTTGGAGGGGGCTGGTTTACTGGGGAATTGAATCCCAGGCCTTCACATTGAGCTATAGCTTTTTTTTGTTTTTTATTTTGGGACACCTGGCTGATATTTTCTTTTTTGAAAGCTCCTCAGATGTGTCCAATATGCAGTGGGGGCTGAGAATCACTAAACTAGTTGAACCAGAGGGACTGGTCACTGGAAATTCTCAGGCAAGTTGAAGCATAGCTCCTGTCCGTCCTGGTGGAAGCTGTGGAGTGGGAATATTTAGGGTTGAAGTGCTCTGGCATCCACCCAGGTCCTCCTCCACATCTCACTTCCTCCAGACCTTAGGCAGAGGCCCATTGGAGAGCAATGCCCCTCACATGGAGGGCATAGCATCTGCAAAGTGAGGGGGAAGAGCTCTCTAGGATTGGAAACAAACTCTGGGTTCTGGCTCTTTGCCAGGGTGTTCAGATTGCTCTGGACCACTTGCCAGAACAGTCCCAAGACACATGCCACTCCAACCACACAACCCCAGAACTAAGCCCTAAATACTACCCAGGGTCCAAATGACACCTCTGGGAACCCACAGCTGGAAAACAGGAAACCAGGGACAAATAATAGTAGAAGGAAAGGGCACAGTGCAAAGGTTAGCACAGAGCTCAACTCTCATGCAGGATTCTGCTCAGGAACAAATGGCAGGCCTGTGAAGAAGGGAACATCACATGGCCCAACTGCCCAGAGCTTTTAGCACTGATATCTGGGGCTCCTGCATCACCTGTGGTGTCCGTTCTACCTAACTGTACCGCAGGAGCCCATGGTTTGGACCCAGCAGAGGCCATCTAGCCCAAGCAGTCCCATAACATTTTACAAACTCCTTACATGATCCTGATCCAAGAAACTTCACAAAGTATGTTCCCAGAGGCCCCCTCTTCTGTAGCACTAGGACTAGGACTTAGAGCCAAATTCAAAGTACAAGAGGCTAAAATGGGGAGAGGCCAAAGAGGGTATCTCAGGGTGAAGAGGACAGTGGAAGAAAAAGGGATGTCGGAATAATCACAGTGGGCACATCTTGGGCCCCCCTCCAGGTGCACCAAAAATCCATTTCTCTAGAACTCAAAAGTGCAGAGCAACAATGATCCAAATTGTGAAGGCCATGTCTTCACTCTCTGAGCCCAGCAGGGCCTCCTGCAGTCAGTGAGCACCCTCTGTTCCTCAATCAGAACCTGTTAGGTAGCACAGAAATGCTTTTGTCCAAGGGGTACTGCCAAATGAAAAGGTGCAGCAAAGGAATCCAGACCAAGTTTTTAGCCCACAACTCTTCCCATTGCCTCTCTGTACTTCTGACAGGTGTTACTGGTCTTCCTGGATCTTCCCCTTCTGCAGAGTCACCACCAGAGTCAGAGATGGAAACTTCCTGAGGTACAGGAAGGTAGACTAGCAGGAAATACCACCTTCTGTAAACTCCATCTGCTTAGCAGAGCTGGGAATGAAAGCCTAAGGCTTGAAAAAAAAGACTCTTGGAGATTGGGCATCTGGAGGGCAGGTAGTAGATACTGCAGAGATGGCAAAGTTCAGGAGTTCATAGTTAGGGACAAGTTACAAACCCTTTCAATGCCTTTGTTTCTTTACAAAGCTCCTGAGGTTAGGATTACACACGAAAATGCTTGGAGGCGGGGTTGAGAAATCCAATTACTAAAACACCAAGGACACAAGCATTCTAGGCCACAGATGTAACTAGGATTTCCTTAGACCCTAATCCTCCTATATCCTTGGCATGTTTATCTCTTCAGGAATATTTTTCTGGAAGACTGTATTACCCACCACTTAGCTCCACCTTTTCTATAGCATGAGTAGGCTGGGACAGAAGAAAATTAGTTTTGTTTTGTTTTTTAATCTAATCTTAACTATCTCAAACAAAAAGGTCAAAGATCCTTGGCTGAAAGAAAGAGGGCCAAGATTTTGAACTTTGCTTCTCAAGCTTAAACTCAAGCAATCAAAAAGACAAAGATGTCCATATATACATAAATCAGGGCAGAGTTTATTACCAGCCCACAAAGGAAGGGGCTACACTTGTAAGTTATTAAGAATAATCAAACAGAAAGAGTGCAGAAGTCAAAATGCTTTGCCTACAGCAATATATGCCTTTAGTTTCTTGTAGGGCCAAGGCCACACCAGCATCTACAAATTCACTGTGACTGCTCCCTTCCTCTTGCAATCTGCACATACAGTCCTGCCCTTCAGGGGGCTGCTCGGGTTCTGATGTTCTGTCATCAGACTCCTAGACTTGCAGAGTTGAAAGGAAAGGCAGGAGACATCCTTATCTATAGAAGGTGAAACACAAATCTTTTGAAGCATGCAGAATTTCTGGGACAAAAATTTCTCCATTCTCCCAAGTAGTGATTCTATCTCCCTGATGGACAAAAGAGCAGGAAATCATGTCCAGCAAGGGTGAGGAAGCATCAAAGGAAAGAGACCCCTGTGCTTTCCCAGAAGCAAAGTTCAAAATCAATGCTGCCCACGGTATGGCACGTAAACTGTTCATCACCTGTTCACCAAAACATAAACACAGGAGCCTTTGGAAACTCTTCCAGTAATTTGAGGTCATCAGGACACCTACGAGAATAATCACAGGACTTGCCCTATCAAATAGTTCACAGACCAGTCTAGATGGAAGTGAACTCCAAAGGAAAACCACACATGCCACACATGAAAAGTAGCTGTAAAAAAAGAGGATCATCTTTTAGTTCTGTAGTGTTCTGGAAATTAAAACAAAAACGAGTACTTCCCCAGATTTAGTTTGAGAAAAGCTAACTTTAGAAAACAAGCCCCTTCAGTTTCTATGGACATTAAATGACCTCCTATGGCTAATGTCAAGAGTAGTAACAGAGTAGGAAATAGGGAGGAAAGAGACTAGACAACTGTGTTTCATGCCCCTTTCGTCTCACTGGAGCCCCTACAGCAGTAAGGGATACTGGATTCACACCTCAAATGTGTTGAAGGCAATTTCAGGTTTAGAGTTCACAGTCTAGGCAGAATATTTCCATTCAGCTTTCTCCAGATGTCAATCTAACACATCTAAAGCCCAGATTAAGTTCTCCTTTCAAAAATAAGTCTCTGCCAGACAAGGTAGTACATACCTATAATCCCACCTATGTGAAAGATTAAGACAGGAGGACTGTAAGTTTGAAGACAGCATGGGTAGCTTAGTGAGATCTTGTCTCAAAATAAAATTCAAAAATGGCTGGGGATGTAGCTCAGTGGTAGAACATTTATCTAGCATGTGGCAAGGTCCCAGGTTTGATCCCCAGTACCAAAATAAAACAAAACTAAGCTCCCTTTCCAACTAGTCCATTTCTGATAGCACTATCCTGATGCATCATCTCTAGATCTTAACAACAATAACTTCTTGAAAACAAGGTTGGTATGTTGATTCTTACTTCAAAATTCCTCGAGGTTCATGGAACCAGAAAGAAAGCAAAGGTAAAAAGCTGGCTGTATACAGTATGAGGGATTTTGTCTGCTGTGTATAAATTCACAGG
The DNA here is from genome assembly GCA_004027455.1 of Hydrochoerus hydrochaeris. NCBI lineage: Eukaryota > Metazoa > Chordata > Mammalia > Rodentia > Hydrochaeridae > Hydrochoerus > Hydrochoerus hydrochaeris. Next base: position 269,812 of record PVLA01001755.1, on the reverse strand, counting down.
CAGCACATAAGATCAAAGGTTTTTCCTGCATAAAAACAAAAAGTAGCAATGTTGGTTTTCCCACTTAAGAGTTAATGATTGTAGCAGGCCTCATGGCCAGCACTTGGGACACTGAGGCAGAAGGATCGCCATGAATTCTAGACCAACCTGGACCACACAGCTGAGTTCAAAGCCAACCTAAATTATATAGTGAAACTCTCAAAAGAAAAAAAAAAAAAGTTAGCTATGATTTTAATCAAATAGGCATCACTTCCAACTCTTTGTGAGGTTCAAGTAATGATTTCTATTCTTTTCTGTACCTCGTACTGTACTAGGCAATAATACTCAGTAAATGTTGAAAAAGGGATGAAGAAAGGGAAATCATTCAGATAGGGATGGGGGTCATGGTCCTGGTTGAAACAATAGTCCACACATTTTACTCATTCAAGCCACCCTGTGCCACTTGCTGAAGGTTTTCTAAACGAATCTGTAGGAAAGCTACCTCCTTCTCCAAAGTTGCAGAGATGCTGGGAACAAGGGGAGTCCTCAGCTGACTGCCAGATGTCTGGGTGTGAGAGGAAATGAGGCCAAAAGCCCAAGAGGTCAGGAGTGGGAAAGAAAGGACTTAAGAGGATTGGGAGACCCAAAAGCTAAGCCAAACCAAAGTCCCTCCCCACCCTCTATACCTCCCACCCCCAGCCAGCCAAACCATTTGCTACAGCCCCCAGGGTATGGGAGGGGACTTGGCAAAGTCACAAAGCTCATTTCTAGTAAAAATGTCCATCTGCAGCTGAAGGAGCACAGCACCCAGGCCCTCCTCACCAGCCTAGCATGAGAATTACAGACCCATCAGGATGGTCCCTGAATACCTCCAGGCTCCTATAACATCAGGAGGAGACTCTTCAGCTCACTTTTCTGTCTATCACGCCAAGCTCTATTCTTCTTCCCTGACAGTGAGAAAGGGCTTAAGTCACCAAGGAAGTGGAATTGAGCCCTGGGATTTATTTAACTCCTGCTCTTACTATACACGAGGAAGCCTTCTCCTACTCTCTATCCTCAAACTCAACTCTGAAACTCTCTTGATTGGTTCCCCTCCTGCTCCACATCTCCAGGTTCACTGCTGTTTGTAAACATGCCTCAGAGAGAAAGGGCTCCTCCTGGACCTTCATAAGCAAGAAAGAAGTAGGAGTGTGTAGAAAGAAAATGAGCAGAGATTCTTGACAGCAGGGCATTTTTGCAGTGCTCAAAGGAGACACAAAAGGCAGTGACCCTGGGCATAGACTTGAAATACTTTCCAGACATCCTTAGCCAATGGAGTCTTCCCATGGGGGAGTGTGGGAGTGTGTGGGAACCCAAAAGCAAGGATGCCTGGTGCTCTTGGTAATTGGCACTAGCTTCTGGGCAACGAGTATGTACAAAGGCCTGTCCATTAGGATATCATGGGTAGATATAGAATACACTAGACAAGTAAAATGACAACTTATAATCATGCTCAGCTCTGTGCCTGTGCCAGGCATTGTGTACATGCATACTGAACATATTGCTAATTCCTGGCAGGACTTAGCACACAAGGGACATGCATATTCTCTCTGGCTGCTGGACACTATTCACACATGGGGTTTATTTCTCCAGTACTAACACAATGAAAACATTGCTAAAGATACCCACTTTGTCCTGTGTCTGTCTCAGCATCTTCACAAGATCTCAGAACAAGCTCACACGCCAGACAATCTTATACTACAATCTGATGATGGAAAAGGATTTGGCAAACTTGCATCAGCCAGGGTATGTTGGGATACTGCACTCAACTGCCTACCTGAGACACCCTATGTCGGGGGGAAAGCAGAACCAGGAATGGAATGCTTAAACACGAAAGCTTGCTGGCGGTGCCCAGGCTAAGGAAGCTACAATTCTCAGACAGAAAACTCTATAATAAAAATATGCACAGACAGAACCTCAGAGCTGTAAGAACACAGTCAGATATAACTTACTGAGAAGAGGAAAGGGAAACGATCTATTTGGAGGGCTTCTGCAGACTTTCAAGTAGCCTTTTCCACATACCCACAAGGGTACTCTACAAGGACTGGGCACTAGCCTGGGAACCTCCAGCAGGTCTACAGAAAACTGGCCTTATTTCAGACCAGCAGAATGGAAGCTGGAGAACTGGAGAGAAGAGCAGAAAGAAGACTTGAAAAGAGTGGACAGAAAGCAGGTCTACCAAGGATAGCCACCACTGAGGGAGGCAGGACAGGAGCTTTTGGAGTACACAGACCCATCAACAGTGCCTTCCTTCAGCAGAGAAGCTCTGCTGACAAGGCTGGAGAGATAGGGAGGAGGAACCTGCCCCTCTCTGAGCCCATCTGTCCCCAACCCCTGGTCAGCAGTGGGGAACCAAGGGAGGAAGCAGAAGTGAAACCTGGGAATTCTCTGAAGAAAGGGAGTGACAATCAGTGCAAGTAAGCCGAGTTGAGCTCACAGCTCTCTCCTCTGCACCCCTGGCATCGCTGGTATACACTACCCTCTGCCCGCCTCAGGGCCTCCCACAGTCTCATCCCAGGTGATCGTCCACTGCTCTTGGCCTCATCAAGGCATGTGAACTCCCCCAGGAGCCGACAATGCAACCTGGCTCATCTCCTTCCCCCCAGAAGCTGCTCCAGAAGCAAAATCCTTGCCCTCCCACAAGCACTTCCTGGCCTCAAGTTCCTTGGAAGGAAGCCAAGGAAACACCCTGGCCTCCTGATCCACATTGCAGTCTTGCTTAGGAGGCCCCATCCCATGATGGGATCTAGGGCCTTTCCCCGCCAGTGTCCCCACTCAGGCAAAGAGGTGGCAGGATGCCACTTACGGCACCTTCAAGGAGCTTCCCACAGCTTTCCCAGGAAGTGGGAGGAGAATTTCCAGGGAGGAGAGACTAAGAGCATGTGGGGACACAAGCAGCTTCCCCACCTGCTACCCATATATCCAGGCTTTTCCAGCTTCCTGTTAGGAAGAGTCTCACACCAGCAGCCCCTGCCCACCTGTCCTCCTGACTCTCTCACAGTTTCTCTGCTTGAGAGACAACCACACCAAGCTGTCTCCTACTCTGTTTTCTCTGCCCTGGGCCAGTAGAGGATACTGCTGACTAATCCCAAACTCACAGTGGGCCCCCAGCCCTAAAAACAGGGGCAACACCTAACGAAACCTACAGATCTGGGCCTTGCCAAACTGAAAGGATTATTCATAGTTTCCTAGTAATGACAGATACCCTAACAGATTCTCCAGTCTCATGCCCCACATACCCCATCCCCAGCCCTCAGTCAACCACCAGGAGCAGCAGTGCCCCTTCTCTACTTCCCACACACCTGGGAACTCTCTTCCCAGTCTCCAGATAGCAAGTCACAGAGAGTAACATCAGACACCCGCCAGCTTCTCAGTCATGATGTTGCATCAGCCCCCACCCTACCCAAAATATCCTCACCCCCACCACCTCCTCTCCTCTCCAGCCATCTCCATGGTGACAGCAGCATGACTAATGACACCCTATCAGCTTCACTCAGGAGCGCAATTCCCCCTCCCCCTCTCCAACCCCCCCAAGGGGGGTCCTGCAGACTGGATGCAAACCAACAGTGCCAGGGACATTCTCCAGAGATTTCCAGGGGTGGGGAGTGGGTTACATGTCTTTAAAAATAAAAAATAAAAACAGTTCAACAAACCAAACCCCAACTGCACCCAAACCATCCAGCTGAGAAAGCAAAAAGAATCCAAACAAAACCCACACAGGCCTGAGAATTCATTGGCCGCCCACAATCCCACCGCCCCTCCCCCTCAGCTGCTGCTACACACAGTGGGAGATTAAGGGATCACCAGAGGAGACCCTTTATTTTTATCCAATCCAGTCAAACACTTCACTCCCACACCACACACACACACACACACACACACACACACACACACACACGAGGTACCTTGACAGCCACCCCTTGTGTCCACGGCCCGGCTCCTTCACCAACCTTTATTTCCACCTGCAAAACAAGCCAGAGAGACTCATGAGCCAGGCTGTACCAGAAAAGAAGCAAAGTCCTTCCGCAGCACCCCCCAGCACACTGACGGGGAAGGAAGGTGGGGAGGAGGAAGAAGGAAGCGAAAGGAAGGGGCCTCGGGAAGAAAGGCTAGCGGGGACCATCTTCCTGCCTCCAGCTGCTGCCCAGAAGGAACCCGCGCTGATGGGTTCCTTCGCCTTCCAGTGTGTTTTTGTTTTCATTTCTCCTTTCTGAACCCTCCCGAGACCCGAGAGGGCACTGGTCCCTCGTCCCTCGCCGGCGTCCGGCCTGCCTGTCCCTCCTGGCCCTGTGCGCACTACCTCTGTCGGCCTCCTCTGGTGCATCGGCCGCCGCCGGGCCTCCCATTATCCCCGCCGGAGGGAGCGCACGGAGGGAGGCACTGCAGAGGCGGCGGCGGCCAGCTGCCGTGAGCTCCCCGCCCGCCCTCCCTCCCCGCGCGAGGCCGGGGCGGCGCGCGAGCCAGCCAATCCTGCACCCGGCCCTGCCCCCGCCGGTGGACCTGCCCAGCCGGGAGGCGGGGGCACCGCGAGGGTGCAGGAGCCGCCAGGGCTGCTGCTCAGGCCTGCCGCCGCCGCCACTCCCTTGTAGGCTGGGGATCCTGGGACACCCCCGGTCTTCTCCTGAGGCCACCCCGAAGGAAATAAGCACAAGACGTCCTCTGTGCCTCCGGGGTCAAAGATGACACACTGCGCCTGGGGTAGGGCAGACGCTGGTGGGATTCCCACCCTAGCCACTCTCTAGCCGGCCTTCTCCTGGCAGCCACTAGGACACAAGAGTGAGTTGCAACAGCCTTCAGCCTTCAGTCCTCCAAGAAGAAACAGCCCAGGCGGCACGAACCTTTACCCCATTTTGCAGATAAGGAAACACGGCAGACTAGTGGAGTAACTTACCCAAGGTGACACATCTAGAACACAGCAAAGCCAGGACTCCATGTAAGGTTTGTGCATTCTAAAAACCATTTTGCAGTTTCACTTCTGCCATCCAGTACCCACCTCAGAAAACAGGCTGCTTTGGGGAGCCCACAATGCCCATGACTCAGCCTCCCTAAGTCGGCTGCATTCTCCGGGACACTCAAACGCCCACTTTACTAGGCTTACTCAAGGCTGCTGCCAGAACACCACCCCACACCATGGTTTCCCTCTCTCAGAGGTGCCCCACCCCCCAAGAACCCCCAGAGCTCAGGGCTTTGCATATCCAGAAGAGAAAGAGAAGAGAAAGACAGAGGACAGTGGTCTAAACCCCTAAAGCTCTGAGCTTCTAGTTCCCAGACTCAAGGCCTCTAAAGGTTGCAGTGCTCTATAACTGAAGGGCAGACAGGATGGGCAAGAATGGGGCGAAAAAAGGGACAGCCCTACAGTCCACTCTTGGATTCAACTCCACACCACCCCCAGCAGCTGAACACCCCAGAGTGTCCACATCCTACATACTCCAGTGTCTACAATTCTGAGTTCAATCCCAGGCTCCAGCACACTGGAAGGGAAGGAAGGAGGGGAGGGGAGGGGAGGAAGAAGAAGAGGAGAGGAAGGGACTATCATCCTGTCTCCAGCAGTCCCCCAGCAGGGTTAACTTACCTCTTGGCTCATCTGTAAGGTGGAACTACCAGCTACTTCATACTGTTGTGGGGCTCGCATGAAGAAATGCCACCCATCATTTGCCACTCTGTCTGGGCTGCTAGCTACCAGCACTCTTCATTTCTGAAAAAGCTCACTGGGTGCTATTTCTCATTCTCACAGATGAGTAAGCTGAGGCCAGAGAGAAGTGACTCATAGGGCTAGGTAGGATGTATGACAGCCCCTGAGCCTGTGATTCGCTGTATTACACATTTGACCACAGATGCCTAATTGCTATCCTTCCCCCGATCCCAAGGGGGTATTCCAAACAGAATGAGCTACCTTAGGAGAGACAGCAAAGCTGGCCACTATGACAAGACTTCAGGAGGCACCAGGGTCCATACCTGTCTTCCTCTGGGGACAAAAGGCAGCCCAATTGGGCTTCTCACAATAGAAAAGGAAACAGTTTACAAGGCAGAGTAAGGAACAATGTCTTAAGTCTTAGCTCTGGTCGGAAAAATTGGCTTCTTGTGCCTTTTAACTCTTACTGTGAGCAGGCCAAGTAGAAGTCCTCCTTAATCCTGGTCTCCAAAATACTGTCCCACCCCTTTACGCTAGTAGATAAAACAGACCACTGATTGGACTGTATCAACACTGTTGCTGCTACGGCTGCTACAGTTTATCAAGCCCCCGCTACATACTAGGCTTTGTGCCAACCACATTCTAGGATCATCTCATTTGACTTACTCCAATACAACCTTGTCTATTACAGGGAAATGGAGGGGTTTAGAGATGTCAAGACAACTGGTGAGTGGTGGAGCTGGAATTCAAATCTAAGTCTCTCTCATTCCATTCTCTTAACACTCCCTCTCTCCCACCCCCGTCAACCCCAGGGAGATGCAAAAATGACAGGTTACTCAAACTGACTACTTCCCTTCAAGATGTAGGTCTGAGAATAGTAACATTTTCATGCTTGGAGACTTCCCGATGCTGCTCCTTCTGCCTGGGTGCCCCTCCTCATCCTAACAAACTAATGTAGGACAAGGCTTAATGCAGACAGTGCCTTTCCTCTGCCAGTTTCTCAGTCAAGTCTCGGTGAGTAGCCCAGGCTCCTCCAGTGTTCTCAGGGAGCAGTGTACTGCTTTCTTGAGGGCACCAGTCACAACAAGTATAGTTATTTATTTACACAGTAGTCTTCCCCACGTAGGCAGGGGCCTTGGCTTCCCTCTCTACTAGGTTCTGCACAGAATTGGAATGTGCTGAGCTGAGTTTCTACACGAAAAGGGTGGAGAGGCAGGGGGCTGGGCACTGAGATGGGGAGATCCCTTTTCTGGGTGGTCTTCTGAGGTCCCCAAGGAGCCAGGGGGACATCTACTACCCTGGAAGGGCAGGAGCTACCATAAGGGAACTGCAGCTGAATCCCAGATTTGTTCAGCCAGCCATGGCTTCATCACTAGCTTGCAGGAACCACAGAACCACATTCTTACCCAACTGCCTGTTCAAACCATCTCCCTGCTGCCCCTGCAGTTCCCTGCTGCCCCTGCTCTCTACTATCCCAAAGGATCCTCTAGTTCCCAAGACAGTCAACCTGTTCCCATCCTCATCCCACCCTGGCCTTCTCCACTCTGCTGAGGCACCTGCCATCCCAAGGTTCAGCACAGTCACAGAGGTGCATGCCAGGGCCACTCTGCCTCCAGGAAACTTCACTACACACTTGACTCTCCTTCTATCTCTATATACTCCTCTTTCTACATTAGAAAGTTCACAGTGACAAGCCCAGAGGTGCATGGGACACCTCTGCACTTCCACAGCAGGAGGATGGGGTCACAGACCTCCACACTGGCAAGAGATGAATGGATCACCCACTTTCAGGACACACACCAAGAACCTCAAGAACATGGACACCCACAGGTGAAACTCCTCAAAGACAAAGACAAGGCGTGTGAACATCTCTTGACACATTTTGGGAGAAGTGGGAAGGGCTGCAAGAGCAGCAACCAAGCACTAACCCCATGGAGCCCCCACTCTTGGAGGGGTTTCTGCCCACAATACACAGACTCCTATTTAACCTTCAAAACAAACCAATGAGATGGGACTTATTCATGCCCACTAATGAGAAAACTGGGATACAGACAAGCTAAGCACCTTGCCCAAGGTCACAAAGCTAGAAAATGTACAGGACTCACTATCCCTCATTTTGTCAGAGCTCATCAGCAACCATGATTTTCAAGCCCACCTACCTCTTTGAAAGCTGGCAGGGGATACAAAGAAACAGGCTTCTCTGCCTTGCCAGGACTGTATGCTAAATGAGGTCACTCTCCACAGGTATTCCTTCAAAACTGGTTCTAGCCCTGCTTCCTCCAGGAAGCCTTCTCAGGTTACCCCAACCCTCTCCTTGCCTACAATGTTCTAATGTTTCTCATTTGACACTTGGAATTTGTCTGTGTGTCCTGCCTCCCCAATCAGAACTGGGGGACTTATGCTTCTCCAAAGATTTTGTGCCTTTTCAAAGCACCCTGGGGGTTTCTGCCCAATGTTCCACACACTGAAGGCACCTACAATCCACTGTGAGGCAAGTCTGTGACCTCCTTCCCTCTCTATCACACAAAGGATCCTGCCAAAGAAACCTAACACCCCCTCCACCTTCAGAGCCTATGTTTGAAGTCCCTGGTGTCCACGCATCAATTTCCACCCAAGTAATTGCAGCCCATCACACACACATCATTCCCTATATTTGAAACTCTTTGCGGTTGTCATGGGAACTGCCTTTGCCTTCATTCACTGATCAGGCCTCACAATTAGCTTTGGCAGCGGAAGTCTGTGTCAACTGCAATCGCAGGGAGGAGGAAGCCAAGGAGGAGCAGCAGCAATAACAAGAAAAAAGATGCCTCTCCTTGAAGATGCAGCAGACCCAGACTGAACCAAGGCACCCGCTGATGTCTGAGGGAAAACAGTGAAAAGCAGCTAATCATACTTCTCACTTCAACAAAACAGACAGAATGCACCCAGAATCTCTGTCAGCTGTCCATTCTCTGACACAGCCACACTCTGCCTACACCCTCATGCCCTCCTAAATGCTTGTAGTAGAACATATTCTATGAACTTCAAGGTCTCCTTATTCCAAATTCAGAAGCTATGGACCACCAAATGTTCTAGGACCTAAGCATATAACAAGGGACCATACAACACTACAGAGAATGCAGGATGCAAACACTAAGGAGTTTAGAAACCTAGAGGCAGCCTCAGAGGAAGATTTCCAAGAATACAAAGCATCTAATCTTCCACTTCTAAGATCCATGAACGCCCAGTCATTTGCCTGTATCCTTCTCCACCCCTGCCACTAGCCACGAGTATTCCAGTAGCATCTCTATATGTGGCGAGATCAGGGGAGGCACCATCCTCTTCATCCTTCACAGGTCCCTATGCTAAAGCTCTCAAGACACTGGGCTGCAAGGGGTGCAGAGGTAATGAAGGCTCATCTGTGCCCTTAAGGCATCCCTCCCTTACAGCCTCACCAGAATGTGCTGTAATTATTTGTTTCCACACAGTCTCCCTCCCTAGACTTTGAGCTCATTAAGGACAGAGTTAATGATGCCTCCCTCTTACTCCTTGCTCAGGCTCTGAGCAGAGTCTTGTCCACACCCCGTACCAGGCAAGACTTGCTCAGTGGGCTGGGAAGGCAACCTGCATGTCCACAGATCAAAATAGATAATGCTCTGTCTCTGGAAACTGAAGCACACCAGAGAGAGAAGCTGCCTGCCTTTAGTTCAAGGGACACTTGGCAGTCCTGTGGCCCACAAAACACACCACTATGGTGAATCTCTTCCTAGTCTTCCAGCACCAGCTCTTCTCTTCCCACCATCTCCCGAGCACTCACTGCTGCCCATCCTGCAGTATAAATACCACAGACAGGACCCAGCCCTCACAGGAAGAATCTGCCATTTTTTTTCTCCTGGGACTCCAGAATCATTTCCAGTATCACTGGGGGAAGTTGAGCACCCAAAGCTTACTTGGAAAGGGTAGACAATAAAATAAAAAAAGAGAGCAGCCCACAGTCCTCCCAACAAGAATGGTTCATAAGTAAAATGAACAGTACTCTGTCAATTGTTTTTGACTCAACTTTTCCACACTTCCTTCCTGAGGCTTTCCCTGGCAGCAACCAGGAGGGGCAAAGAGCTATGTAGGGACAACCCACAGTTTGGCTGATGCCCTCAGATTACTTAATCTAATGAAACTCCCGTCCTAGGACTGATACTCTAATAGCAGTGGGAGATGTGTTATTTGTCCACTAACTCCCCGGGTAGGCTTGGAGGTGGGACACAAGGGAGTTGGAACTTGTACAGCAGGAAGAGTCACCTGAAAGTGCCTGGGACTGCTACTCGTGCTACCTAAAGCAATCAAGCAATCAATCCCCAGTGCTGTGGTTCCCTGAAGGTCCACCAAGTTATCCCACACTGGACAGCTGGCTTACTTTTCACCCCCCTCTCAGTGATTAATAAAAATACAGGTTATTGGATTTCTTATGCAAGAGACAAGAGATAAGGCCAACAAGGGATTTAAGCACTCCAAGTGTGGCAGCAGCTCAGCCCTACACAGATGCACTCAGGCAGAGGCCTACATGAACCCTAAAGTACTGTCCCCCTGGACAGACATCACTATTTCCCTGGGGAAGGGGCCATCATCCTACACCAAAATAATCATCTGAGAGCAGCCAACCCAGACAGCTACTTCCCTAACCAATGGTGAGGGTCCAGGGACCACCATGGGACATGCAATATGTAGCTCACAACACTGCCCAACAAAAACTTTCTGTGGTGATAAGAACATTCTTTATCTGTACATGAGCCACTAGCCATGTGTCACTATTTAGTACATAAAAAGCAGCTACGGTGATTGAGTTATTAAGTGTAATTTTAATTAACTTTAAATAGCTACTTGTGGCAGACAGCTATCACAGTGGACAGCCGGGGCTAAGAATGCTTTTTTAAATTTGAGGAGGTCATAAATATTTTTGAAAATCTGCAAAAAATTATAGACTCACTTCTGAGAAAATATACTCATGACTGAAACTTTCAGAAAGTTTCCAAGCCTTACCCAAAACCAAGATTAGGTGTAGGTGCTAGACTAAGTCCTGGCAAGCGCAAGATCTTGCGTTCGATTCCCTATACCCAAAAATCAATCAATCAATCAATCAAAGTCTAGAACTTGACCAAATGTTCTTCCATAATGCAGTTGTCTAAGGAATAGGAAAACAGGCCTGATATTATACTCTACATAGTCCTAGAAAGAGCCCACAAAATGATAGAGGATATCCTTTTACTAACCTCCCTACTAGCCAGCACCCAGCCTCTACCCAGACACATGCAAGTATAGGAAACTCAGCACCTTTGAGGGCTAGCTCCTCAATGTAGGAACAGCTATAAAATGTTACACACTCTTCTAATATGGGTTTGATCACTCTGCTTGTAGCTTTCACCCATTAATAAAAGTTGTTCTATGTACTCCACATGAAGGCGGTGACTCCCCTCCTTCATAAGACTTGCCTTAGCCTATCATTTTTACTCATTTGCAAGTTGAACGGCTGCTTCCTTTAACATGACCACTCCAACAGATCTCAAGATAGGCTATCAACATTCCTTAGAGTTTCAAATCTTTGTACCTGCTAGGAAACCAAGGTTCCTTACTCATGCAATTCTTTCCACAAAGTACGTACTTTGAGACAGTCTCACCAAGTCACTATGTAGCCTAGGTTAGGCTCGAAGTTACAGTCCTGCTGCCTCAACCTTCCCAGAATGCTGGAATTACAAGCATGTTCCACCATGCCTGGCTTTTCTCTTTTAAAAGAAGTATAAGACTCTGCATTTATCCCAATTAATCCCATCTAGTCTGGCTAGGGCTCACTGTTTAGGCTGCCCCAATCTCTTTAGTCCCTTAGTTCCATCATTCAAGTTAATAGCTTCATCTACACCACAAGCACACACTCACAGATCTGACACACCTATTCTTATATTTTGTTTAAAAAAAAAAAAAAAGACACATGTTCCTTCTGCCTCATAACCCTTCAGTGGAGCTCAAGATTTCAGACACAGCCCTCCTCTGCACAAACCACTACCATCTACTACTCTTGGGGGACTCCAGGGTGCTGAATTAGGTTGCTAAGCAGCAAACATCTGAGAGTTTTCCTTACTGTTCTCAGAACATACAACACAGGCATACAAGTTCTTAAAGGGTGTTATTGGTAACTCAAAACTAAAAGTCTCCAGAAGTGCAAGAATAATCTCAAGAGTTTCTTACTACCCTGGCTTACAGGGTAAAAAAATGGATTGAGTCTTGTTCCTTATCCTGGTAAGCAACAGGAATTCTTTTTCTGCTCATGACTTATTTCTGCTCCCTTCTCAAGTCTCACTCCTGCCCCCTAGTCTAGAAGTCATACTGACCATCTCCTCAAATTCTTCTGGAATACAAATCATCTAGGGATCTTCAAGTACAGATTTTGATTCAGAAGATCTAGGATGAGGCCAGAAACTATTTCTAACTCTCCCACGTGACCTTGATGCTGCTGGCCCAAAGAGTAACAAAGTGAAAGTGGCTGTGAATCATTTGGGTGCCCTAAGACTCAGGTGAGTAATCAGCAGCAGAAGAGTACAAGAAGAAGCCCATAACCTGTCTCTCATCTGCATCATAGGATCTCTATGCTAGCTACACATTAGATACACTTACAGACCCCAGTCCACTTGGGACCATTGCAAATCAATTAAGTCAGAATCCCTGAGAGCTACGACCCAGGTGCTTTTTTGTTAATTCTTCCAGGTGATCCTAATGTGGAACCCTTAATCTTCATGGTTAATAAAAGATAGAAACAAGGTAGCTAAATCAATGTTCTCCCTTTTGCATGACATTATGTCAAACACTGGATCTCCAATCTGTCCAAAAAGCTGGCCAGAGATGCTGTCATTTCTTTTCAGAAATCCAGATCTCAGCTTCTCCAAGCTGCTTCATAAAGAACCACACAGGGACCCTCACAATTCAACACTTGCCTTTCTAAAGTCTCACAACCTCCTTTTTAATAGTGATTGCTTCGGAACAGAATACACTAGTTCCAGAACTATCAAACTTAGATATATATTTATAATTTATCAAGTCTCTGAAAAATTGGACTTCTTGCCAGGCTCTGGCTTTTGGGCCTTCTTTTGCTCTCCATAGTTCCATAGACTGTGATTCTGTGAGCACATGTGAAGGTATTCAGTAGAGAACAAGGGGCTCTGGCAGACAGCTGACTGGCTCTGCTTTCCCCACTTTATACCTTCTACCAAAGCCAGGACTCAGTGGTGGCTCTCTGTCCCTAGTTATACTCCCAAAGTTGTTAGCCTACCTCTTCCTTCTCATTCTTGCTAGGAAAATACTGATGACTTGTTATCAAGAGCATTTTCCACCAGATTCAGCACATTTTGATCGCTGGGTTTCCTGACATGCCTATGAAACAACTCCTAAACCTGCTTTCAGTGCCACAGACCCCAGAAGCATAGACTTTTACCATCAGCACTTACTGGATAGCAGCCCATACAGCTACACTGATGCTCCAATCCTTCCTCAGTGTCACCACCTGTCTTAGGCAACCATTCATGACTGTTCTATTCAGCATTTCCTTTTTAAAAAGCAATCCTATCCCTTCAGCTGACCTTTCTTTGAGTCTGTGGTTACATGGTTAAAAACTGCTTGCCTTTGAACAATAATTTTCTTCTTACCCAGCCTTCTCTCAGGCCTCACAAACACCCAGTGTCTGTCTGTCTGTCTGTCTGTCTTTCTTTCTTTCTTTTTTTTTTTTTTTTTTGTCTTTTTTGAGACAGGGTCTTGCTATGCAGTTCAGGCTGGCCTTGAGCTCACTTTGTAGCCCAGGCTGGTCTCAAACTCACAACGATCCTCCTGCCTCAGCCTCCCGAGTGCTGGGATTACAGGCGTGAGCCACCACACCCAGCCAGACAGTGTCTTTCCCTAAAGATTCTTTTCACTTCTACTTCACTAATCAATTTTCCCTTTGTTTCTGAAAGCATTTTTCCTCACAGCTTCCCTCTAAATTCGGAAGAACCAAGCTACCAAGCAGGCTGTTAAGAATTCATTCAGAGGTTCTGATCATGCTGAACCATCACCAATGCCAACTTACCTTGTCTCAAATATGGCAAATAGATGTGTTCACCCGTTAATCCGCTTGGCTGAGGGCTAAAAAGTGTGCTCAAATCATGCATCTGTGTATTTTCTAATTTTCACCCATAATTGTACTCAGCCATGCTCCTAAACTGATACATGTATTTTTCTATGCAGGTTTTTTCATAAATGATCATTTTGCTATGGTACTCAATTAAGCCTTTATTTCCCTCACCTACGAGTAATTTTTCAGTCATGCCTGGACCATGGTGATTCCTTGCTCCACCCCACACCTGGCTGGTCTGGCCCCAAGATTCTGCCCTACTGTTGTTAGCAAGTCAGGGGATGTCTTGAGATAAACATTTAATTTGTATTGCTTGTTTCCAACTCAGACAAATGCACCATTGTTTATGTATAAAGATTAACTCTTTTCTATTTGTTCTAAGAATGATTTGTCAGAGTGAGCTGGTTACCTATTATGTACCAGTCACTATACAGTTTTATCTCATTCAGTCCTTACAACAATCCTGCAAAGAATGGTTACCCTTATCTTTCAACTGAGAAAACTGATGCTCAAGAAATTAACTTTTTTTAAATCATTTGTCTTCATTATGCTACAAAGTTGCCACTCAGATAAAAAAATAAAATAAAATGTGAATCAAAAAGCCTGACATCAGCTTAGGATCTAAATTCTCCTCCTGGAACTAGGAAGGAAGACTATGGTACAGAAATGAACCCCTTCAGATTTGTTATCTACAAATTCTACCAACTTCATGTTAGAACCCACAATAGTCACTTAATCCTTAGGGAGCTGTCTTAAAATCCTAAACTACATTTCTCAGTAGAAGGGTTCTCCACCCTCTACAAAGTCCACTGGGAAAAAGAATGAGCTAGGAGGAAGACAATAAACCCACGATAAGCTTCCCCCCTTATATGACACAAAACAGTTATTAGCAGGCAGCTCAAAGGACACCCCAAAGGCAGCTGGGAGAAAGAGAGCTAAGGTGGAGAGAAAGATACCTAGAGAAAAGGCACCACTCTAACAGAGTGGAGGAAATGCTAGGGAGCAAAGTTGCAAGTAGATTTCTGAGGCTCCTGCCCCACCTGAAGAATCAGGGCACAAACAACCTTCCTAACCCAGGGAGGAATTCCTTCAGCTTTGCACTACCAGATCTAATGGTTAGGCTCCCAGAGGTCCCCAGGGTCTGCTAAACACTTTGCTTAGGCAGAGTTTCAGTTCTGAGACTGTGCCAGAGAGACATGCCCATTAAATGTAATGTTGCCTGGGCAGTTTTTCCCAGGCTTTCAGCCTGCACAAGCCAATTGAAAGAAAGAAAGAAAGAAAGAAAGAAAGAAAGAAAGAAAGAAAGAAAGAAAGAAAGAAAGAAAGAAAGAAAAGAAAAGAAAAGAAAAGAAAAGAAAAGAAAAGAAAAGAGAAAAGAAAGAAGCAAGCCACTAGTTACTATTTTGTACTGTACCAAGCAAAGACTTTAAAATTTTTCTTTCTATACACATCTTCACTTCATATAAGAAAGCACATTTTAAATATTGAGAAGTAGACAAGATTTTTCCTTAGAACAAAGTACTACTCTTTAAATCAACAGAAGTTATATTTAAGAAAAAGACTCACTCCACTATCCCCATTGTACTGCTTCCCCAGAAACTAAACCTTCTGTCCTGGGGGGACTGGCCATGAAGCCAGGTTTTACCAGACTCTGGGGGCCTAGACGGGAGCAACCAGTCACAGCAAAGACCACAGGGGTGCAGACATCTCTCAGCAGCTTTGTCTCTAAGGCTCAGTCAACCCAGATGCAAGGTATCTTCACCATGACCACCCAGCAGTCCAGGCTAGCAGCTTACAAACAAGGATAACAGGGCCCTGGAATCACTCCCAGCCCCTCTCACTCAGGTATGCCCAATCACTGCCAAAAGCAGCACTTCGCATCATCCATGCAGGCCAACAGTTCCAAGAGCCTCCTCCAAAGCCTCAAGAACCTCCTCCAAAGCTCAGCCTCCTCACCCCTCAGATTTGGTTATGGGACAGAATGGAGTGAGATATTGCCATTGAGGAAGAAAACGAGTGTTAGAAGGAAAGAAGCCAAGGAAATCAAGCTTTACAGAGTACACTGGGCAGGTTCTTACACCAAAACACCAGAGCTCATGCCTAGAACTGAAGCCTATACCTGATCCCATTCCCTTTCAAAGAGGACCTACAGGGCCCTGGGGCAGCAGGATACTGACTCTCCCTCCTTCCCAATATCAGCAACACAAAGGGACTTGACACTGTCTCTGGGGTGGAGAGCTGCAGATGTGTTCTAGATGGCTGTTTTACCAGAGATAGTGTAAATAGGGCACTAATCTGGGGTCCCTGGGGCATGACATGCAGTGGATAAGGGAAAGTGAGGAGGAACAGAAACATCCCAGCAACACCCACTTCCCCGCCCCCCAATGCTTGGATCTTTTTTCTAGCCACGGGACCACAGCCCCACCAGCTTGCGGCACAGCTCAGCACTCAGCGGTCAGGGAAATCCCAAGTACATGCCGCCAGCCCGTCACAGCCACAGGTGCCCCAGCTCTCAGAATTACAGTGGCTCTCCGCCCAGCTTGGGGCTTCAAAGGCCATCAAGCACAACTCCTTCATTTCCCCAAGGGAAATATAGTCCTAGAGAAGCCTGAGTTGTCTGGGCTCTAGAACAAATCAGTGGCAGAGCTGGGGGAGCCCTGGAGACAGCGCAGGCCGCTGTCTCTGTCCAGCGCCAGTTGCACCGCCTGTAGCAACCTCAGCTGCTACACCACTCTGCCTAAACTGCTCAACTTCGCTTGTCCCAACGTCTGCCAACGCTGCTTTTGTAGCTACCACCAACCTCAAGCCACTAGAATGGAAAGGAAAGATGTATGATGCAGGTCACAGCCCCTCCACTTCTGCCCCAATTCTGGTGTTCTCATCGCAACTACTCCATTCCTCCTAAGCCCCAAATAAAGAGGGTATTCCTTGGGGCTGTCAGTGCCTAAAAACCACATTATTCATTCATGAACCTAATATCTTGGTGCCATGACTGTGCCAGGTTCTGGAAACAGATTTAAAGATTTAAAAAGTCTTTGACCTCAAGAAGTACTCAGTACCACATAGGAACCCAAATCACTTGTTTCTCATTAAACTCCCAGTTTCAATTGGCTCTTACCATCTAAGAAAAAAGATGTCGACCAAGAAAATGTTTAAGAAACATTTCCACTTCCATGCGAAAAGCATAAAACCACCGGTTGTACAAGAGCTTTCTCTCCAAACCCATCAGCCGCCCCCATCCCTTACCTGACACCACTGTCACTCATGTCTCCCAGACATGTGACCTAAAATACAATATCTAAATCTTCAAGCAAAAACAATAAACTTGTAGAGATTAAGCTAGACATCACTGTCTTGCATCAAATGCAAAGATTCAAGAGTAAAGGGCTACCTCAGCATTCTCTAGGACTGTCATTCCAATACAAACTGTCAGCCCCACAAAGTGGTCCATTGCAGCTTTCAAGGTCAATTACACTCCTACTCCTACTTTGGCTCAAAGTTGAACTAAGAGACCAAGGGGGAAAAATAGGCTTAACTGGATGAATCTTTTAACACAACCCTCATAATTAAACGGTTCTCAAAGAAGGGATGGAAAACCTAGTAAGAGCCAGCTTACCTCCTTGAGAAGCCCCACTTTTTTCTTCAGCACCTCACACTTGCGAAGTTTGCAGATCTGGTGTGTGCGGCGGTTGGTACAGCTGGTACAAGCCCCACAGTTTTCCAGCCTCCGGCAGGGCTCACAAGTACCACACCGTTTCCGTTTCTTTCGCCCATCTCCATTCCCTCTCAGCTGGGACTCACTCCCAGGCACAGGAAGCCCACGTCCCTGGAAGCCCCCTACAATCACCTGGCCCTGAGGGAAGTCATAAAGACCTGGCAGGTCCGGCTGGACGGCCAGGGGCACCTGAAACTGGCTCATGATGCTGACAATGCCAGAGAGGAGAGCATAGGTCCTGTGCAGAACCACAATCCAGTTTCCAGCAGTTTCCTGCTGCCTGCAAAAGGCCACCAACAGGTCCTCCTCTCCTAAAACAGTCAATAATCTACAAGGGTGGAAGGCAAGGAGCTCCCGTCTCCAGAGTGGATGCTTCTTCACCTCCTCTGCAGCAGTCTGACAGGGATTCCAGGGCCACTTTCCCACCTGCTGGGGCCCAGGATCTGGGGGAGGACAGCAGCAGCAGCAGCCCTCAAGGAAGAGATCATCTTGGCAGGGTGGATTCTTCACCCTCACCCAGCCAGGACCCGGGCATGAGGTGAGCAGGTGGGTGTGCGGTGGGGCAGAGCAGGGTGGAGTCTCCCCCAGGTAGTTCTCCTCTGGAGGTCAGGATGGTGTGGAAGGCAGCGCTGCCTGAAAAAGAGATAGAAAGGGGATGCGCATCACTCCAAGCTCAGGGACAACTTCCATGTGTTACCTCTTCCTGCTTATTGGAAAAGAGAAAATGGGGGAAGAGGGGGCAGGACTCAGCAGGGAGGTGGACTAGAGCCAGACTTGATACTGAGGAGGCCAGGACGATGAGTTCAAGGCGGGTGGACCAAGTGGGACTTCTGAAAAAGTTGTCCGCTGCCAGCACCCCACGCGCTTGTGAGTTTCTCCAAAATTCCCCCACACTGCCTCACCGGAGGCCACAGGGCCCCGCGCCAGGGCGGAGAGCTTTCAGAATAAAGTTTGCACAGAGCCTTGCTCGGCCCGGGCTGCCCAGTGCCCCCAGCACGAAGGCGGCTTGGAAGCGGGGGCGCGCCTGCGGGGAGCCTGCGCCTGGCCCGGCCCGGCCCGGCCCGGCGGCAGAGGGCGGCCCGCGCCGCCGAGGGGGGGGGGGCGCGCTCGGGGCGCGGGCCGGGCTGTGCGCGCGCCGCCGCTCGGGCTCCTTTGTTCTGGGGCCTCGGCCGCTCGGCTCCGGCGGCTCCGCAGCCCCCGCCCCGCCGCCCCCGCTCGGCTCCGCCACGCTGTGACCCGTAGACCCCCGCGAGGCCCCCGCTACAAAGAAGCGGCCCCTCAGCGGGCCCCGGCCCGCCCCCTCCCCCGGGCCGCCCCCCTCCCCTCCCCCACCCCGGAGCCGGAAAGGCACCGACTGCACCGACCTGCCCGCCGCCTCCGGGGCGGAGCGCACAAAGGGGCAAAGTTTCTCGGCCCGCGCCACCGCCACCACCGTCGCGGCCGCCGCCGCCGCCTGGGGCGCCCGCCTCCCGGAGCGCCCGAGCGAGCAGAGCTCGACGCTCGGAGCCCCCCGCCCGGGCCGAGGAGAAGACGGCGCAGGAGGAAGGAAGAGGCAGCGGCGGCCGCGGCGGCAGCAGCAATGAAGGCGTCCGCGGGACTCCCCGCCCCCCGCGCGCCGCGGCACGTGCTCGCCGGGGACTCCCCCGCCCGGGAGGGCGCGCACGTGCGCCCCGCCGAGCCCCGCCGCCGGGCCCGGGGCCGCGCCAGGGGGAGCCCCGCCGCCGGGAGGGTCCGCGCGGCGGCCGGCGAGCGGGCGGGGCAGGGCAGGGCAGGGCGGCCGCCGCGCCTCTGCACCTGCAGGACCTCAGCACCCCCCGGACCTGCCGGACTCCGCCGCTCACCCCCGGCCGGCCCTGCCCTCCGGCGGGGCCAGCGAGGCGGGCGGGGCTCGTGGACCTTCCAACTTAGGCCCGCGGCCGAGCGGGCCGTGGTGCCCCCGCTTCCTGCCACTCAGGGCCAACAGGCCCGGGACAGCCCCGGCGCCCCTAGGAACCCTGAGCTCAGGGCCCGACTGAGCCCTTTCCGCTGCCTGCCGCCCACTCATGCCGGGGCAGGACAATGGGGGACATCGCGCGTTTGCGTACCGAGTCAGCCTGGCCGGTAAGAGTGGGGTGCCCGGAGACAGAGGCCTCGGGCCGACTGCGGGACACCCTCGCGGGGGTCACAGCCCAGCGCCCTGCCCGGGCGGACCCCGAGGCCCTGCCATCGCGAGCCTCCCCCGCGCGGAGCTCGATTTTTCGCGTCGAAAACAAAGACTAATCCGATAGGGGGCCGGGCGCGGCGCGAAGGGTAACCGAGGAGGACAGCGCTCGCAGGGGCTCGGACGGTCCGACGGCCCACGGCGCGCCCGAGCCCTAGAACCCGGTGCAGACACTTTGAAAAGTCACCCTGGGGTACGTTCCAGGCAGGGGGTAAGGGACTAGGCGCAAGAATATTTTTAAGTGACCAAACTACTCGTGCTCTCTGCTGCTTTTCTCCCTCACCTGTTGTGCCGGCCCAGTTGAAATTCCAGGTTAGATTAATTCAGCACCACCCATCTGGCCTGACTGCCAGGCTAGTGCCCAGAGCTGCCTTTCCACCTACCTGGGTTGCCGTGGAGAAGGGTGGGTCTCTAACACTCTCCCGGGCAAGTCCTGGCAGAAACAGCCATAGGGCAGACTAGCCTGACCAGTTTGGGCGGTGTTCACCGAACCAGGTACCTGGCAGGCGTCCTCGCCGGCTGAAGCTGACAATTCAGCCAGAACTGGAAAAAGAGCATTCGGCTGGCTATTCAGAAGGAGGGGGCGAGTAACTGATCTCAAGGAGCGCTGTCCAAAAAGCCTTGGGCGGTGAGGGTAGCCCGGATTGTGCCTGGAACTTCCCTGTGGCAGGCCCGATTTTGACAGCCCATCTGGCGGCCAGGTTGTCAGCTGTCAGGTGGGTGGGGAACATGGCTGCGTACAGTACCTGCTTCCTACCCTGGTCTTTGAGAGGGCTGAAGAGTTTCCCTTCAGGGAAGTAAGAAATAACATTAGAGTGTAATTTTCAAACGTGAGAAGTTGTTGACTCATAATTATTTTTAACTTGATAGATACTATAGTAACTATTTTAATAAAATGCATTTTTAAAATGTAGAAAGTATAGGTAATTAGAAAAAAACACCCAAATACAATTTTATTTAGCAATTTGCTACATTTTCTGTTAACTTTTTCTCTTTATGGATTAGTTTCACACACCCACAGTGAATGGTACCCACACTGATTATTGGAATTTGCTGACCTCTTTCATTTAACATACTGTAAGCACAATTCTATTTGCTATACAATCTCTGGAAAGACGGTGTGACAATGAGGTGAAGAAGACAGCTAAGGTAACAGACCTGGGTTCCAGACCTGGCTCTGCCACTTGCTAGGCTGTATGTGTGATCTTGAACTAGGTACTCAACACCTCAAAGAATCCAGGTAAAGTATTTAACATTGGACTCGATAAATGACAATCATCAAATAGTTTTGTAGGTGCTACCATCAAACCCATTTCAGAGGTTAACAAAACAAAAACAAGTAACTTGCTCATGTTACAACTGACAAGTTTTGGACTCAGAATTTGCGGCCAGTATCTTTTTTCCTGTATTCTTAGTAAATGGTTCCAGCAATTTACTGTGCCAATTTACTCATCACCTCTGAGGGGGTCTTAAAACCCTGTAGCCTGGTAACTAGATAGGTGTTAATGTCATTTACTGGGACAGGAAGAAAGATACCAACCTCTTCCCACCCCACCTCACCACTACCCCTTCTACCTGCCAAATTCCCACAAGTCCTACAGGTCTTGCTATAAATGCCAGTTCTTCAATGAAGCCTCCAGCTCCTCTGAGTCCATAGCTTCACCCACCCTGCACCAAAGTTAGCTGCTCCCTCAACAACAGTTAAGGAGCAGTTAACAGGTTGTAATTGTTTGCATATGTCCCTGAGGCACTTAGAACATGGGGAGGGGGTAATTTGGCAGGCCCATCCAAGGAAGCTGGGAGAAAAGCCTCTTGTAGGAAGCTTGCTGCTGCCCCAGGGGCTGGAAAGGAAGTGTCCTGTCCACAGAGAGAAGCTCAAAGAACTACAAAGACCACAGAGATAGCAGGGGACATTTCCCTGGATAAGGATGAGGGTAGAGGTGGCGCTGAGCAATAGAGGGCTGCCAGGTCCACTGATGAGCTGAAATTGATTCAGCACTGGGCTGAGAGAGGATAGAGGGCACCATTGCTTGAGTGCTTCTTTAGGAAGTGATGGAGTGAAACCAGTGCTGCTAGATGTTTACTGAACCTGAAAATGATTGAATGTGACTTAACCTCTAAGATACTTGTTTCCACTCATTGTCTCCAGCTAATAAGTAATGTGTCCTATTTGAAGAAGGAGATTTGGATGCATACCACTCCCCAAAAAATGTAAATATAAATCTGGGCTCCATTTTAAGATTTGACAACATTGGGGGGTTTGTTTGATTTGAATGTGTTACTCCTTTGGTTATGTACTTAGTTTTTGGAGGTGTTTGTTCTTTGTATTTGTTAAAAATATCATCAGCTAATATTTGCATGGAGCTTTCCCATTTCAAAGCACCTCCACACATATTATTGTTCTGTCTGCAGAGTAGCTCATCCAGCAAGTATGCAGTTGCTATTTTTCTATGACATAGTTTTTATTATCACCACCATTTTACAGATAAAGGAAATGGGGCTCAAAAGGTGTAATTTGTCCAGCACCATTCACTCCTAAATGTCAGAATCAAGCCTACAATCCAGGATCATGAAGCTGGCCTACCATTTCACTAGGCCTGATTACAGGGCAGAACCTGACATCTTGTCTTAGGGAAAGGAGATCCATTAGTGGCTTGCTTTTGTATATGTGTGGGCACATGGAACATGTGTAAGATATGTAGACTATGTCTTTAAATAGCTCAGCAAATGCCTCGTGTCTTGTAACTAGTTTTGTGACTATATTTTGAACTTAAGGTGAATCAAATAGGCTATATTACTTGCAAGAAGAGTGTAAGAGTATCCATCATGATGGAAAAGAAGTTGAATCACTCAGGTTGCTAAATACTCAACAGGGGTAAAGACCTTGGTGCTGCCAAACTTTGCTGGATAAAATGTGTCAGGTTTGGTTATTTGTGCTGCAATAGCAAACGATCCCCAGATCTCAATGATTTAACTTAATAAAAGTGTGCCTCTCAATCATGTGATGTGTCTTCTGTGGGTCAAGAGGAGCTTTTTCCTGCAGTTAGAGACCCAAGCTGCTGTGAGTGGACACGTATCAGGTAAAATGAATACTTCCACAGAGCTTTTACCTGGTAGTAATGTTCATCACTTCTGCTCTTATTTCACTGGCCAAAGCAAGTCACGGGGGTCAGGGGATTACAATAAGTCAATCTTGCTATGTGCCTGGAAGGAGAGGTGAAAGCATTTGGTTAACAACATTAATAACAAATACAAGAGAATGTATATGTGTGGTTGATGTCCACATCTGAGGTATGTGTAAATACAGTTAGTATTGCCCATTTTCAGGACCTTTCTCCCTCCTGGGGACACACAGCAGAAATTCTCACTCTAACAGATTGCCCTAGAGTAGGCTTTAAGATTTGGACTATGGCAAAAGAAATCTGAGCAGAGGGAAATATGACAGAAACTGTAAATTGCTACAGAAAAGCTCAGGAGTAATAATTTGTAGACAGAGAAAAAAGCCTAGCAGAGGAAAAAACTCAGAGTACATGTGCAGTAGGGAAGGGACTTGTCTGCTAAAACTTCTAAAACAGTGTAGCATTGGCAGAGGCATTTCCTGCCTTCCTGCCATTAACTCCTACTTGTTCTTTCTTAGTTAAACTCAGGTGCTACTTCAAGAGGCTTTTGATGATCTCTGGAGACTGGCTGAGGGGCTTACCCATTGCATCATAGGAGTATCTGACTTGTCTCATCCACTAGGGGATAGACAGGAACCACATCTTGGCCTTTACTGACTGCTGTATGGTTTCCACATTACTCCTGTCCCATCTGCTGAGCAAAAACTTGCTTACCCATTGGAGAGCTGAATATATCAACCCCTTTTATAGCTAAGGCTCCCCATCCACATCCTTTCAAGCCTCGCTTGCAGGATCTTCTAATTTCAAGAACAGCAGTCCTCAGCGCCCCTTCCAAAGATCCTGTTCACCCCACCCATACCCCTGACATCTCTTTTTCTGTACACTGAGATGCTTCCTTTAGCTGTCCGAGTTCTAATTTCAGCTCCTATGTGTACTAGCTTGTGACCGTGGGTGAGGGTAAGTTCCCCCTCCTGGCCTCCTTCCTATTTGTAAAGACGAGACTAATGACTGTTCCACCCTAAGGCAAAGTCCTACTTCAGATCTTAGTATATTGTTGGTGCTCAAATAGGAAACTCCTATTTCCATCCAGTTCCTTGATTCCTCTTCCAACTTTGCAAATTGTCTTACAATATTTTAACTTTATATAACTGTGACAACCAGAGTTAAAGTATATACAATAATCAGCAAGGACATTATGCATTTATTATATACATAAATGGATATAGTGGTGGCCAGGGGCCCAGCATGAAACCTGGCACTGAAGAGGACCAGTCAGCCTCCCCAGTGGGAGACTCTCTCCCTTCATACTTGCCCAACACTAGTTCCTCCCTCTAACCCACCTGCACTTATGCCCTCTCTTGGGCTGTCTGCTGTCCACACTCTCACCTGCCTTCCTCCCCTCCCCTTACTCTGTGGCCTCCTTTCTCACAGACACATATACTGGCTTTTGACCTGAGTTCCTGGGCATGGAAGAACCATCTGGAACCTTCAAAGCAACTTGACATGGCTCCTGAATCATGGTGTATCCAGTCAGGAGTTATAGTTTTAGATTCCTGTTACTTGCAATCCAAGCACCACACAGAGCTTGTACAAGTGCAGTATCTCAGCAGGATCTAGAGCTACTGAACAGACGCTGCCCTTCAATAAGACCTCGAGGTGAATCTTAGGCCACCTGGTGTGAAGAAGCTTTGCTTCAGACAGTAGTGGTCTTGGTGTGCTACTTAGCATAGAGATAAAAGTATCCACACAGGGCCAGAAAAGGTAACTCTGTGGAAAAGTGGTTACATAATATGTGAAGCCCCAGGTTAGATTCCTCGCACTGGGAGGATGGGGGGTGGGAGGGTTGGGGGGCCCAGTGCGGGCAGTTTGGATATCTCACTGAGCTGGTAAGAGTATTCCTAGAAAGGCCTGCACTAAAGATGGCTCACACCTTACAGGGGGTCATTCTAGCATTTTGTTTTTTCTTCAGAAGATACATTGTAGTCAGACCTCTTGCAGGGTCATTTTAATTGTTCCTGGGGAAATACATTGTATTCTTTTCTTTGACTGCTGGAGGTTGAACCCAGGGCCTTGTGCATTGTATTTCAGCCTTTTTTTTTTCCCTTGCAGTCCTAGGGATTGAACCAAGGGCTTCTCACAAACTAGACAAGTACTCTATTGATGAGCTACTTTCCTAGCTCTTTTTAAATTTTGAGACTGAGTTTTTCTACTTGCCCAGGCTAGGTTTGCACTCACAATCCTCTTGCCTCAGCCTCTTAAGTAGCTGGGATTACAAGCATTTGCCTGCATACTTGGTTTAACATTGTACTGTATCTGCTAATACAGGTAGCTATCATTCCATAGGACTATCTTAATGGTGACACTCTGACCCATATCCACTTGTCACTCAGCCATCTCTTGAATTTTAACCTGAGACTCTGGAAAATAACCCAAATATATATATATATATCTGCAACACAGAAAAGACAAAGGCAGAAAGAGGTCAGAGGGGGGACAATGGGCCACTTACATAGATACAGACAGTGGGCTGAAGGCATCTGAGCCAGACACTGGCTGATACTCAGCAGGGCTTTCCCTGACCCACAGGTCCACAGGAAAGGAGGGAGAAAGTACAGAAAGCACAGGATGCATGAGGGAAAAGTTTAGTTTATGACCACAAATAGGTAAGACAGTGATTTTGTTTAGGTTTGGCTTTTGGGTTGTTTGTTACTGAGGATTAAATCAAAGGGCTTCACACTAAGCTGCATATCCAACCTTTTTTATTATTTATTTATTTATTTTTAAATTTTAAGACAAGGTTTCTTTAAGTCACTAAACTGCCCAAGCTGGGCTTGAACTTTTGATCCTCCTGCCTCAGCCTCCAGAGAGCTGAGATCACAGGCACGTGCCACAATACCTGGCTGCAGTGAAGGTTTTTAGAACTGTTTCTGAGGCATGAGGAAGAGACTGCCTCTTGGTAGCAGAGTCATCTTTGGAAGCAAGTAATAAAGTTCCTTTGTGCGAGATGCCAGTAGCTACCAGCACTCCCTGTGAGCACTTCTGAGATGTGGACACCAACAGTGACACTAAGAGAAAACATCAGGATTAGGGGTGCCAGCTTTAGTAAATAAAAACACAAGGCTTCCAGTTAAATTTGAATGTCAGATACAAATAATTTGATATCCATATATGCCAAATATTACGCACCATGGTCAGCCTACCTCTGAACTAGAGCCTGTCCCCAAGACATTGGACCAGGGAAAGTTCAAGCTCATTGGGGCTGAGAAGCCCAGCATTAGCCCTCTAAGAGCCACCTTGTTTTTGAATTTAGCATGAAATGAGGGCAGGCAATGTTAGTTTAGGGGTGGAAAAGTCTTATGTGAGACCTTGTACTGTATTGTTCACTTTGAAATATGTTTTGTCCTACAAAGGTAGAAACTATCAACATATTGTCTACATTATCCTTCAATTGGTGGGGTAGTTTAAGGAATGTATAACTATAACAGTAATGTAGCTTTTTCTGTAATGGTAGTACATTCCTGTGATCCTAGCTCTGCAGGAGGCTGAGGCAGGAGGATCACAGGTTCAGCAGGCAACTTAGTGAGACCTTTATCTCAAAATAAAAAAAGGGATGGGGATGTGCCTCAGTGGAGGACATCCATGAGTTGAAACACCCCTACCATTAAAATGTGATGTAGCTTTGATAACTCCAAGTGGGGCTCCAGTAGATGAATTGTTTCTTAGTCTAAAACAATATAATTCTGCTTAACTCAATAAATTGCTCCTATGTAAGCAGGCATTTCTTCATAGGGACATGTGGAAGAAAATGAATCAGCTACTTACTGAATCCAGGTATATTTCTAAGCATAAAATCAAATCCTTTATGTTGACAAAACAAATTGAAATATTTATAAACCAAATGAACAGAAAATGTGTTTATACTTAACATATAAGAAAGAAAACACCCAAAAGCACACCTGTGATCCCAGCACTTGGGAGGCTGAGGCAGGAGTAGCATGAATTCAAGGCCAACATAGTAAATTCAAGACCAGCCTGAACTACACAGCATGACCCTGTCACAAGACAAAACAACACAAAACTTGTCCAGAAGTTGAACATTCACCAAAAAAGAAATACCAACAACCAATAAAGATTATAAAACATCCAACTTCATTAATTACCCTTGAGGCATAAGCCTGGGTCCAGTGGCCCATCCCTTTCTTTTCTACTGTAAATTTGTACTTCAGCATTACAGAAGATGACTGTGTTTCAGTACCTTTCCCTGAGGAGTACAGGAAGCAATCTATGTGTTTACCCACTTGGTATGATGAACAGCAAGGAGTGTGCACATGTACAAAAGTGTCAAAATGAGATTTAGACCCACTTTTGTGCTCCACCTAACTGGTTTTGCATGTGTTTACCAGGCATGACAGAGGGTCCACTAGACCCACACCACTTCAGGATTTGTTTTTTTAAAAAGGAGATTTCTTTTGATTTTTCTGGAAGAAGTGGCTAATTCAGTATAATGGCACATGAGAAAACAGATCTGCAAGTTTTGGAGGAGGTCAAAAGTGAATCATCAAATTACTCATGCGTGAATGATGAAGATGATCCATTACAGTAAAATACATGCTTTCATTACAGAAGAGTGGTGTGGGTGTATGACGAGGATGAGGACAATGATGATGACTTTAACATTGGCCATGTGAGCCAAACTTCCTATGACAGTAAAATGGAGCAACATTGGCTGATAGAGACACAGGGAATACAGACCTCCTTGACTCAGATAACAAAGAAAATAGCAATGTGAGTACATATTTGACTAATAGAAATGTTAGGAAATGGCTACACAACCAAAGGTAATGATGCAAAGTTAGAACTAGGTCCAAAAATATAGTGAAGGTCTTGATAAGGAGGAAAGGTATCAGATAGAAGGCCAGCACTGCCATTCAGTGTTGGAAATTGTAACAGATGAAATGCTACAAGATACTGTGAAATATACAAAGGCTGAAATGCAAGTAAAACATTCTGTGTGCACCAAAAGCCATATTCAGAAACTTATTTATTATGACCCTTCACTAGCTGAACTGAAAGCTTTCATAGGCCTGTTGGCATTTAGCAGAGATCTCTCATGGTGATCGCAGGACTGTAAAAGACTCAAAACTTTTATGACATAAAAGTTTATGCCTTTTTAAAGTTTTTTTTTTCTTTTTGAGACCAGGTTTCACTATATAGTTCATGCTGGCCTTGAGCTCACTTTGTAACCTAAGGTGGTATCAAATTTGCAATGGTCCTCTTGCCTTAGCCTCCCAAGTGCTGGGATTACAGGCATGTACCACTATGTCTGACTTTTATGCCCTTGAGGATGCAAAGACTTGTTAGGCTTTCAATTTAGACATTTATCCTGGAACTCAGCAATCATGTCCTTATTTGTAAAGTAATAAACTGAATGATATTCTGAACAGACTTGTTGCTCCCATCTCCCAAATTAATCAGAATGTGACATTTGACAATTGGCTTACTGGTTTCCAATTGATGTGACATTTGCTAACAGAGCACAAGATGACCAGTGCAGGAACTGTACATCGGAACAAAGCAGAAATTCTAAATGGAATGTTGTAATTTTGAAACAGAGAATTGTACAGTATAATCTATGGATTTCAGAAAGATATAACATTGGCCTCCTATATGCTAAAGAAAAGCAAACTGGTACTGCTGATGTCAACATTTCACCATGATGGAAATATTGATAAGGAAACCCTGACAAAATGGAAGCCTGAGATGGAAACTTTCAACAAAAAACGAACATGGAGAACATGCTGTTGATGACTCATGTAGCAACAATGATGTTGCTTGAAACACAAAGCATTGACCATGGTTGCATTTTATTTGATCCTAAAGATGTGTGGCATAAACAGTTTGGTAGTTTACAAAGAAAATAATGAGTGCAAAATATCACTGAGAAATTTTCTTAGAGGATTGGAATGGGAGCTCATAAGAGATCATTTACATCAGAGGAAAAGCAAAATGTTTCTGTCCAGGGAACTATGCAAAAAAATTATGGAGCACATTGGTGAGCTGACAGGTGAATAGGCAGGCACAGCATCTCAAAGACCTACTATGACAACAGGAAAACAAAAAAGATGTCAACTGTGCCCTACAAGAAGGTACAAGAAAACAGAATATAAGTGCTATCAGTGTAAGTGATACTTGTGTGTGGAAATGCACTTGTCATGTGTAAAGACTCCCTTGGGCATGACAGTTGAGGCAAAGACTATTTTTGTGGTAGAGTTCTACTGGTATTTTCATTGTAGTTAACTTAGGAATTATTTTTGATGTTGCCTCTTAAGTTTTATAAGGAAGTACACAGCTGATGTATATTCTAAACACACAATACATATTAAGAATTTAGGGGCTAGGGATTTAGCTCAGCAGCATAAGCGCCTGCCTTGCAAGCACGTGGTTGTGAGTTTGATCCCTGGTACCGATTAAAAAAAAAAAAAAAGAATGTAATAGCTGGGCTGGGGATTTAGCTCAGTGGCATAAGCATCTGCCTGGCAAGGGTGAGGTCATGAGTCTGAACCCTGGTACAAAAAAAAAAAAAAAAAAAGAGCGAGCGAGAGAGAATTTAATAGGTTATTTTATTGATATTTTATGATCCTATTAACTACACAGTATATAATGTAGTAAGAACCCTCCTGACAAAACAGCAAGACCATTGAGATGTCAAGTATGTCCTACAAAAACACCAGGAAAACAATAAGACATGCTGTCAGTGTAAGCAATGTGTATGGAACATACTGTTGTCATGTGTGCAGACTGCCTTAGGTGTGATAATTGAAGTAAAGATTTTTTTTGTGATATTGGTGTTTTCATTATAGTTCACATGGGAATTTATTTCTGATGTTCTTTTCTAGACTTTGTTTATCAAAAACCACCTGATGTTGAAAATTTTGATGCTCTTGATAAACATTGCAAACTTGCTTCCCAGAAAAACATGCAAGTTTATGGTCCCATCCATGGTATATCTAGGGAAAGAAAAATGTTAGTTTTTTTTGTTTTGTTTTTTGGATTTTTTTTGGTACCAGGGTTCAAACTCATGAGTGTGTGCTTGCAAGGCAGGCGCTCAGGCCGCTGAGCTAAATCCCCAGCCCTGAAAAATGTTAGTTTTTGCAAAACTCTGTATTTGTTTTGTGATCTGTCAATTTATTATAGCCCTTGGAGCACAACACTGATTTTTATCATCAAGGCCCATAAACATGGGTCCATATACCTTGATGGCAAAATTAGACTCACATTTATTCTTTAGAATATTTCTATTGGTGAACTGTTAATTTTAATTTTATGAGTTTTGTTATATTAAACAGTGAGTACTGTAAAAACAGCAAAAATTAAGTATTGAATTTTCCTTTTCTTTTGATACTGGGGATTGAACTCATGACCTCGTGCTTGCCAGGCAGGTGCTTATGCCACTGAGCTAAACCCCTCACTGGAGATTTTAACATTTATTGCAAAGTAGACTGGGGAATTAGCTCAGTGGCATAAACGCCTGCCTGGCAAGTGTCAGGTTGCAAATTTGCAATATTTATCAAGAGCCTTAAAATATTTTATACTCTTATTAATTGTATTCCCTTAAAGGTGGTACACAAAAATCTAGGCACAAAGATTCTCATGGAAGACTTATCTATAAAGCAAAAAAGAAGTAGAAACCTAAATGTTCAACATTAAAATATAATTAATGTATGGATTGTGAGTACATTGGAACATGATGTTGGCCATTACAATGATTTTACTAATTAAAAAAAGAAGGGTTGGGGAATGTAACTCAGAGGTAAAGCACTTGCCTAGAATGCATGAGGCTGTGGATTCAATCACCATCATTGCAAAAAAAGAAAAAAATTAAACAGAAGTTAAATACTGATTCGTTATAGAAAAATAAGAATACACACATGAGAAAAAAAACTAAGAAAAATCTGCAGTCCAGTGATAATTGTTGTTTATTGTAGATCATACTATATTAAGAACACTTCATTTCAAGAGAATGAAACAAGAAGATCCTAAGTTTAAGGACAGCCAGGACTACTTAGACCATCTAAAAATAAGTAAAAAGTGGCTGCATGTGGAGGTGCACACCTGTAATCCCACTCCTTGGGATGCTGAATAAGGCAAATTACAAATTCAAGGTGAGCCTGAGCCATATAATAAGACCTTGTTGCAAAATAAAATGTAAAAAGGGCTGGGGATATATCTCAGTGGTAGAATGCCCCTGGATTGAATCCCTAGTACCACACACACACACACACACACAGAAAAACATTTCACATGTTTTAATATTCAAATATTTTAGAAAACATTTAGTAATGTTAGAAAATAATGCATGAAGTGAAGTGGAAAAAATCACCATAGCATTATTAAAATTATAAAATGAAATATTCACAAAGAATACATTGAAATATAAGCAGTGGATTTCCAGATAAGTTGTTTTTTTCATACCATTTGAAAAAGATTATAAAATAAATAGGTATTAATATTCTTACAATTGAGATATAGAAAGATTTTTGAAAAGACACATGAAACATCAATACCTTTATGTAAATCCTTGAATGAGAGGGAAGCAAAATTCTGGTTATTGTCAAACATGATTATGGAGACTTTGCACATAAGAATCTCCTGGGGAACTTGATGAATTCTGATGCTCAGGCCCACACACCAAAGCTGAGATGAATGGGGTACCCTGCCCCATGGCAGCCTTGGCAGCTTCCAGTCATGCCCTAGGTTCTAATGTGCAGTCAAGCTGAGAACCACTGCTTGCAAGTGACCAAAAGTAGAGATAGGTGTTTGGGCCATAGTGATCTGGGGCAGGGGAAAGATCCCTGAAGGTTCAGTTGCAAGATTTGGTTTCCAGCTCTGTAGGTAGTTCTCTCTATCTGAGTGTGTTAAGTGAGTGACTTCACCTTATTTTGTTTATCTGTAAAATGGGAATATTTAATGTCTACTGCCAGAGTTGCAGCTCCAAGGAGAGGATAAATGAGGCAGCACTAGGTGCATAAGAAGCATATAGAAATATGTTCTTGTTTGAAACTCAGATGATAGTAATTATCTCTGATCAATGGAATATCCTTGGCAACATGGGAATTCATGCAAATAA
This sequence comes from Hydrochoerus hydrochaeris, assembly GCA_004027455.1. NCBI lineage: Eukaryota > Metazoa > Chordata > Mammalia > Rodentia > Hydrochaeridae > Hydrochoerus > Hydrochoerus hydrochaeris. Next base: position 237,876 of record PVLA01001755.1, on the reverse strand, counting down.
GCTGCATTAATCTTACAATTTGATTTGGAGCTTCTGTGAACAGATGCTGTGAAACATGGATGCCTGGGTTATCCTAGCCAGAGAGATCATGGTAGTGGACAAGAGCCGATAGGTCTGTGTTAGTCCAGACCCTTTGAGAGGTGGCTGGCCTCTGGGAGCTAAAACCTTGTTCCTGTGAATGTGGGCCTTGGCATTTTTAACAAGCACACAATAATGTCTGCTTCTGAATAAATATTCTTATCTAAATTGTCTTCTTCAGCAGTTATCTTTTCATTGTGTACAATGTCTTGGGAATTCTCTTTTGAGATTGCCTTTGTCTAAGCTACAATTTTTCTGAATATTTTTAATCAGTGGATTTATGCTTCATCCTTCAAAAAGAAGCTTAATTTTAGAAGGTAGCTAAAAATATCTTTCAGAATAAAACCTGATGATTAAGGTGGTTTTTAAACCTCTAGGTAAGACATTTTATTTTTTTAAGGTGAAGAGGTCACTTGTAAGGTACTCGTGCATGTTTGTCTTGCTACCCATTGTATTCCTGGCCCAGCCCACAGATACTCAACGTGGTGTTTTTGATTGGTGAACAAAGTCTTGCTCTACTGGAACCCACAAACTGGCTCTAGAGGTAACTCTAAAAAGAGTTCTAAGCAACAGCATTATATGCAAGACTAATATATTTAGCTGATATGCTGGTTAGAAATCAATCACTCTCCTTCATAAATATGCTATGTCTATACTTTACACATTGACCAAGGAGAAAATGTTGCTTTCCCTTCTACCTTACTAAAGCTGCTATTGGATCAAGTCTCCTAAAGTAACCACCAATCAGTGACACTGGACAAATTCAGGCATTTGGGGAATTATATTGCATGCCAATGCAATCTATAGAACATCCAAACTAGTACTGTTTATTAATAAGGACAACACTTGAAACATAACTTATTTTTCCCACAAAGATTTCATTACATTCATGTTAATTCAGACTTGCAAATTAGCCAAGGTGCAAAATGTCCACACCTTAATAAATTTGAGTTAAGTAGCTCCCAGCTGGGACATAGAGCGTCAGTCTGAGAGTTGGACTGTTGGGTTGTTCTGGTTCTGTTAACCAGCTGTGTGACCTTGGAGAGAACACATCAACCTTCCTGCTTGGTCTTTATTTCCTTATCTATACAGTGATCTAGGACCCTTAAAGTCATCCATTCTAAACTAAGAAGAGACAAAGAGAGCAAGTTGCTAACAGTAGACACACTGCTAGCAAGCACTAAAGTAAGGTCCTGCCAAGGAAAGAGGAGACTTAGAGCAGAAGCAGCCAGTTTGAGCTGAGTTTTGTTTAAAGGACAAAAAAAGCTTAAGATGAAGCCTGACTGCTCCTGGTCATGGAATGGTTTCCAACACACAGGTCATCTGAGGTCAAGTTCAGGGCATGCAGCCAGCCACCAGGCAGGAAGGAAGCTGCAGTGAATGCCTGCCTACTTGCCCAGCCTCCCTCCAACTTCTGAGCAGAAGTCCCGCACCCCCCACCCTTTGCCTGGTCACTCTCACAGTCTCATTCCCATCCCAGGCATTCTGCTTTAGCCTCAAAAACAGCCTGTTAGAGCTGCTTAAAGAAGCAGGTAAGAGAACAATCACAGAGCCTTGTCACCCAGGCTCCCCTTTGCCCATGCTCTATTTAAAACATCTGAACACTTCTCATCCATATCAGTCCTTTTTATGCTCACAGATTTCAGGTCTCCAGCTCCCAGGCCCTTTTCTTAGCTCCCCGCCTTTGCTGATGGTGTCTACAGCTAACCATGTAACCACCTGCACACCAACTCTTGCTCTAGTAGTCCTACAATCACTTGATGCCTGTTCAAATGCCAGGTAATCCACGATGCTCCCTTAGTTGGAGGCAGCACTGGTTCTGCTCTGCTGTGTATCACCATAGAGACATATTGTCTCCCCATTCAGGGTCAGTGTCCTTGCTCTTTACCTCATCGTGTGAATCCCCTTTGCCCATGCTGCTTACCTGCCTGGAATGTCCTTCCCACCACCTGCCAAAACAGATCTCACTTTCCAAAGCTCAGCTCAGTGAAAATCTGTTTAGGGCTGTCTAACTCCTCCGTCATTCTACCTAACCACACTTACCAACTCTGGTTATTGAATGACTACTTTGTGCCCAGAAATTTATCTGCAGTATTGTCTACAGTACTGGGGTACGGTGCTGGAGATTAAATTCAGTGACTAACGTATATAAACACACACTACCACTGAGCTATAGCTCCAGCCTCATGTATAATATTTCTAATTCTTGCTGCAGCCCTGAAAATTTGGTCCAAAATTAGTTTCCCTTTCAGCTTTAAGAAAACAGAAGCTCACAGAAGTTAAGGAACTTGTCCAACTTGTACTGCTGGCCAGTAGCCCAGCCAGGATTTGTACTCAGGTTTGTCTGATGCTCAAGTCCTCCATATATTTCATGCTTATTCATTTATAAAGAATATATTTTGAAAAAAAAGAATATATTTTGAGCACAAGACAGTGAGGACCCTGAAAACTGTCTTGATTTCAAACCAGGGAACCTAAGATCTACAGAGGCTCTGTGACTTGCCCAAGGCAATACAGCTTCCCCCAATTCTTATCCACATGCTAGTCCTGTTTGGCACAGGAACACTTATACAGAGGTTCCCTAGGATGGGGTAACATTTGCTTTGGGTCCCAAGTGGTAAGCCATCTGGCACCCACATGTACTGCAAGTGGTACTCCAAATTAGGCAACAAAGAATATTGCTAGAAGCTCATCACAGGCTAAATTTGTACAGCTGTACATAATGACAATATGTTAAACAATGGTGAATTAAAAGTTTATAGCTTTCTCATGCAAAAGAAGTCTGAGGTGGTCAGTCTAGGGCTGACGCTGAAGTTCCAGGGAGTCCAGGCAAGAGGATTCTGTCTTCTGCAATTCCCTCTTTACAAGGTATTTAATGATCCACATTATTTGGAATGGATGTGTGTCTGAGAGCAGAATCAAAGTGCTCACTGCCTCTTCAATTTCTGCCATTATAAGGATATCATAATCAGATAATCTAGTCCAGGGGCAGAGGCTACAAGCCTGTAGCATGTTGCTGGCAGCATAAAAGCATAAGGCTGTGGGGAATATTTCATTGCTTAGAACAAGCAGGTCCTCTTAGGCTCAGCCTACTTTCCTTTTTCTCCTTTTTTTCTTTTATTCCTCTATTGCTTATTAGATTACTCATTCCCACGTGCCAGGTACCTGGAGTTACAAACAGGATTAAATGTATTCTGTGTTCTAATAGAGACAGGGAAAGAGATGACTTCAGTGTTCTGCAGTCAGTGAGTGCAACAGTAGGATGACTGCATTCCACTGGAGCACCAAGTAGGGAAACTGAGCCAGCTGGATGGGAGTTAGGGAGGCTTCCTGCAGAGAGCAACTGCTGATGAAGGCAGGCTAAGAGGATGAAGGACATTCCAGGAGGGTGACAGGAGCAAATGCAATGAGTAGCAAGTAATGCAGGGAACAGATGATGGTCTGATGTAAACAACAATGGGGCTGGAAAGGTAAATGCCTGCTCAGGATGGCTGGAAGCCCAAGGCATGTTCTGGAGGCACCTGTGGCCTCATTAGATTTGTGTGTTAAACAGCTGTGTGTCTGCTCCATAGAACTGGGCTTTGGGAGAATCACAGGAGGGACAGACACTAAGTGAGAACCTGGTTTAGGAGAAGAGGCAGGAGAGCAGACAGTTCTGATAAATATTAGGGGAAATGGTAACGCCAGATGATTACTCAGAAGTTAGGGATGCGAGGCTTCTAGGTGAGGAGGTTAGAGGGACAATGAGTTCACCAGTGGCATAGAGAACACAGAATATTCCTCTAGCCACCCAATACTTCTTGGGAATAGCCCCACTATTAAGGTGTAACTATCCCATGTTGTTTGCCTAACAGTTCTAAATGTGTGCACATGGTCCTTTTCATTTTCAAGAGGAAGAAATACCCATGACCCTGATCTAGTGAACCAAATACAAGGACACAGTCCAAACCAACTGGAGCTCATCACCTGAACCTAATGGTTCCAAATCCACCTGCAGTGAGCACTTGCCATTCTTTGTAGCAAACCAGTGAATGAATCCCCTTCCTGTGCTTGGGGACTGACTCACCCTAGTTGGGGGTGGAGCCACCTCCCACAGGGAAGGTATAGTCAGATTCTGCCCCTCCCAGACTCTTACAGTTACCTGGCAAGTCAAGGGCATGTAGCCAAGGCTTGGCAAGTCAGATGTACCTGCCAGAGTGTTAGTCAGAACAAACCTGTGACAGTAGCAGGAGTCTCAGGGAGATCAAATTCTCAGGACTGCCATGGTGGACCCTATTGGGGCTTGCAAATGACAAAGCTTAATGAAACTTAAGCTTCATTAGGGTCATAGTAACTTGCTTCTGTTTGCAGTGAAGGACTACGGCTAGCTTGTCGATGGCTTATCAATCTCAGGCACATGCAGGGACTAGAAGATCACAGACTTTGTTCACAGGATAGAAGTAGAACCATGTAGAAGCATTTCTCATAGGGAGGGGAAGACAGGGCTGTAGATCCCCAAAAGCCCAGGTAATGAAGGAGCCTGGCCATCATTTTGTAAAACACAGCAGTGTTTTAAATGAATTTTTGACACAACAGTATTAAAAATAAATTTTTGAGACCTCCACCACCCACCCATCTGAAGCGGGACCGGAAACATGACAAGACAGAGAAACAGCAAAAGACCTCCAACTGCTGAACCAGGGGAAGTGAGTCCAGTAGAGGTAAATGCAGAGGAGGTTGAGGGCAGCAAACATGTAATATCAGACATGGCCTCATCAGAAATAAAGAAATACTTCCATGACCTCATCGACAAATTTAAATCTGAAATTCTAACTCAGGTGAAGCAAGATATAAGAAGATTAATAAAAATCCCGGGCAAACCTCAAGTAGACACAAATAAAAGAATGGAGAAACCCTGAGAAAGGAGAGAAGCTTTTGATGAAGAATATAAACAAAATCTAGAATACATGAAACAGATCCAAAGAGAATATCAGAAAATTAAAAACTCCATTGAAATCTGGCAAAACCTTTTAACAGAAACTAAAGACAAACTTTTAAAACTTGAAGATAGATTTGCAATGTATGATCGTGAAAGGAAGGATCTCTTAAAAATAACAAGGAAACAGGAAGCAATGATACAAAGGCTAGAAGATGACAAGAGGATTTATAACCTAAGAATAAAAAATGTGAATGAAGATGCAGTGACAAATACAAATGAAATAAAGTCTATTCACAGAAATAATTAAGGAAAACTTCCCACACATAGGTAATGGAAGTGAAGTTCAGATAAATGAGGCATATAGAACTCCAGCCAGCTACAACCAAAACAGATCTACACCCAGACATATAATAATCAGGATCCCAGAAATCCATCATAAGAACAAACTATTAAAAGCAGTCAGAGAAAATAAACAGATTACCTATAAAGGAAAACTCACCAAAATCACAGCGGACTTCTCAATGCAAATTATCAAATCAAGAAGAGCTTGGAGTGAAATATTCCAAGCCCTGAAAGAAAATAACCTCCAACCTAGATTGATGTACCCTGCAAAACTGTCTCTCAAAATTAATGGAGAGACAAGATATTTCCACAACAAAGAGGAACTGGGGGAGTTCGTGACCACCAATCCAACCCAGCAAAGAATATTGAAGGACATTCTAGAGAAAGAAAAGAAAATCACCAGGATTCCAGGAACAATGGCAGAAAGGCCTCAAAGAAAGGGGCAGACAGTGGAATGAAGGAGAAAAGTAAACAAACAAGAATGACAGAAAAATAGCATAGCAGAGATAAGACAGAGAAGATTGGTTATATTGCTGTTTTATCCTGACTGATTTTATTTGAATCTGGTATGCTTGAGAGTATCAAGTCTGAGAGTAAAGGCAATTATTCTGAAGATGACAAGACTCAAAAAGATACCCATTCTGGTTTGATTATTAACTGCCTTTGAAGTCCTATAATGTCTCCAATATTTAGTTTTTATTAATAGTGTAATGCAATGCTAAGTTTAATTATACTATGTTTGATGATATTTACAATTTTATTGAAAATAACAAGAGACATCATCGTAACTACCATAGATCACCTAGTATTGTGGTTTTATATGTCCTTTTCATTTCCTGTTTCTCTAGGAATTTGTATTGTTGACTTATTTTGATTTGTTTTTCCCTCTAATACAGAAAGGCTAGGTATACATGTAGAGACTTATACATGTGTAGAACTTCTAAGTAGTTTACGAGAATGGATTATAGTTATTGTAAAGAAAAAGAGAGGAAAAGAAAGTATTCTAAAGTATATAACTGCATGGATGTTTAAGTGTGTAGGATTGTAACCATATTACTAAGTTTTTGTTGGATATGCCAATTCTTTTTTTTTTTTTTTTATCGGTACAGGGGATCGAACTCACAACCGCATGCTCACAAGGCAGGCGCTTATGCCACTGAGCTAAATCCCCAGCCCCAAAGTTTTTGTTGGATAGGTGAACAGAACTGGTTGCAGACTTATTGTTTAAATGTCCACTTTGTAGGCTTTAGTAACTTGAACTTTTGTAACTTGAACAAATACTTCTAAGAGGAAAATATGTAATTATCAACTAGTGATATCTTACTGGTTACTATTTTTGTTGTTTTGCTTTTGAAATTTTATATTATTTCTACCCTCTTTCTGTTTCAATTTTTTCTATAAATAAAATCCAAAAAAAGAAAAAATAAATAAAAATGAATTTTTATTTTTAGGAAGTTTGAGATTTATAGAAAAGTTGCAAAGATAGCAATTTCACATATCTCAGTTTCCCCTAAAGCCAATATCTTACATTACATAGTACACTTGTCAAAACTAACCCCACATTGGTATGTTACTATTAACTAAATTCCTGATTTAGTTTGGATTTCATTAGTTTTTCTACAAAACGTCTTTTATCTGTTCCAGGACCCAATCCAAGATGCTACTTTTATTTGGACACTGACTTTTTAAAGAACAGCATGATTAAAGGCTGGGAAGTGAGTTGGGAAGTACTTGTGAAGGCATTCCAGAACATTCACCAAACTTTCAAGTATGTTCTAGTACACAGTGCCTTAGGGACCTAAAGAGATGCAGATGCTGAGAAGAAAGGATATGGGCCACTAGAAGCCTCTCTGTGCCTCCTGGGGTTCCAGTGGTCAAAAGTAATCCAGTATGTGTCTGGTGGTTTCCATCTAGCAGGCAAACCAGAAGGTATTCTTTCTGCTTAGGCTGGCAAATCCAGACAGCAGCCAAGAAATACATGCTTGCCTTTTTTTCCCCTCAATAACCTAGTCTTTTCACCCTCCCCAGTATTTTGGTATTGTGCAGACAGGTTTTGGGGTCATGATTGTCCTGGGTTTGAGTCCAGCTCCATCACCTATGGTGCAGTTCCATGTGAATTACTGAAATTCTCTGAGCTTCAGTTTCCTCACTAGTAAACACTAGGATCTTAACTCTTCTTCCCAGGATTGTTGAGAAGATTAATACTTAGAAGTATTCAGTAGGATAGCAGGCAACAGCAGGAATCCAACAGTCATCAGCTGTCTTCAACTTGAGGGTCGGGTCTGGGTCCCTTAATTTTCTTGCACATCCTCATAGCACTTAGCACAGAGAAAGTCTTCATAACTTAATTATTAGAATATGGAGCTCACAATCCAATGACTTCAGGAGGGCACGTTTCTCCATTCACATCCCTCTTTTATGTAGCAAATCTATTATTATAGATTCACTAAATATTTAAAAAATGGCACTGTGCTAAGTGAACAAGACATGGTCTACCTATGGTAAAGTCAAAGCCAAGGACATTGAAGAGATGTCTCCATACAACTATACTCAGGTACGATACACCTGACAGATGTCTAATAACCAGTGTCCCTAAGAGCAGACTAGTATTTCTTTGTGGGGTGACAAAAGAGTTTCCCAGAGAGGAATAGTAGACTTGGTACTGGCAGCATGAGAACTTCTTCCAGGATAAAATTGTGTGGGAGGGGAGTAGGGGACAGAGAAACATTTCATCAAGTGGGAAGTATATGATGTATTCTGGAATCATGGGTAGTCTTATGACAGGAGTGGTGGAAGTGTGATTCTAAAAACATGTAGCTCTAGTGTCTTCACACAGGATTCCTAACTTGAAGCTGTTCTTCTGCATAGCAACCACAGTTTTCATGTACACTGCTCACTTGAGGTGACTTGGGGGAAAAGATTTATTAATCATATAGTGATGGTGATATGGGGGCAGGAGGTAAAGGACATTTCAGCCACTCCTAGGCATGGTCATTACTGCAAAGGGAACCATATAACTATTATTAAAAAGGAGAAACAGCTGGGCATGCTGGCACATGCTTGAAATTCCAGTATTGAGAGGCTGAGGCAGAAAGGTAGCAAGAGTTTGAGGCCAGCCTGGCATGCAGGGAGACTCTGTCTCAAATTTAAAAGAAAGACAGAGACAGAGACAGACAGAAAGAGGTGGGGAGAGAAGAATACATGAATGTTGGGGAGTCAATTATAATATCTATACAATGACTTTAGGGAACAGAGAATACTTAAGAGATTTCAGAGATAAACAGGCAGAATTTGGTGAGAATGGGTATAAGGGAGCAGGAACAATAAAGAAGAAGGGGCAAAGAGTGCTCCAAGCTGCTGATGTGGCCAAGTGGGTAGACTGAAAATCAGGGTAAATGAGTTTTGTTGGCTGGGGTGAGGTTCAGGTGGTGGGCATATGAGTGGGGACAAGAACTGTTCTGCATCTAATGAGCATTAAGGGATCCAAGCAATATATACAGAGTTCAGCAAATCTCTAGCTTTAAAGGTTATCCTCCACTTTGGGACTTACTTCAAAATAATCAGCGTGGGAGGAAGGCTGTAGATGAATCAAGACTGGTTATGAGTTGAGAACTAAAGTGGGTGAAAAACTAAGAATTAGCTCATGCTAAGAAAGGTAAAATCTGCCCTGCCATTCAGGCAGGCATTGTGTGCCTGGCACACGGTTGTTATAAAGTGTCATAATCACCCATTCTTTGTGTGACTACCTCTTTCTCACTCACTGGAAGGCCTTGTCCTCTAACTTTACAGACTATCAAACTTGCTGTTTGAAATTTTATCAGTTAAAATGAAACATTAGGAGAGGACCCACATCACTTTGATACAGAGAAGTGTTTTGACTTTCAACCCAGTTCATAGCTTTGGAGAAGGGGCTTCTGGACACAATATTCCACTTTTTGCTTTTCAAGACAGGGTCTTGCCATGTAGTTCAAGCTGGCTTTGAACTCATGATAATCCCAGGCTGACCTCAAACTCAATGATCCTCCTGCTTTAGCCTCCCAAGTACTGAGATTATAGGTATATGCCACCATACTTGGCACAATATTCATACTTTGACTTAATTTTGTACTTTCTAAGGAAATAAACCCAGGCTTGTGCTAGAATGTGAATGTTCAGAAGTGGGGCCTTTGGAAGATGATAGTGTCATAAGGGTTCTGACCTCATCAATGGAGTAACTAACCCATGAGTGGCTAACAATTAAAAGGCAATTAGGAGGTCGGGCCTATCTGAAGGAAGCAGGTCCTTGGAAAGATGGCCTTGAAGGCTACATCCTGCTCATCACCTCTTTTTCTTGCTTCTTAGCTGTCATTAGGTGGACAGTTTTCCTCCTCCACGTGCCTCTGCCCTGATGCTCTACTTCCTTGCAGGCCTAAAAAACAATGGGACTAAAACCAGGAATTAAAATAAACCTTTCCTTCTTTTAAATTGTTTCTCTCATTTTGTCACAGAGACAGGAAGGTGACACATGTACCCAGAGGTACTAGCACTGAAGACAGAAATGAGCCAAGGATACCAAGGGATACCAGCACAAAAGGAGAAAAAGGTGTCAGCCTAGGAAAAAGGTGTCAACCTAGGAGACAGAAAGGGAGGCACTGAGTGGTGAAGGGTCTAAGGAGAAACTTAAACTGATTACCAATTACAGGCTGAAGGAGGTTAAACAGAATCTACATTTTAAAGTGATGTATTTCCTTGTTTCATTTTCCCCAGTGAGTCTAGCATTTGCATTTAACACTCTTTCACCTGAAACTATCACCTTCTCCCTCACTTAGAACTTTCATAACCTTGACGCATGCTATAAACCCATGAAGGTAATATTCAGGTTCTAGAACAGCAGGTTTTATCACATCATAAACCAGAAAGACATGCAGCTATTTTTACATGTTAATCCATGTTATTTGACTCTAGGGGACTGCCCAAACCAAGAGTGAGGATAACCACCAGGGCTGATATGACAGAGTGAGACCATTTTAGGCAAAATACTTGCAGATCCTGTCACTTCTAGAGTGACTTCCAGTCACTAGGGTCCCTTTTTAGTCTTCTTAGGGGCCCAAAGGTTTTAGCTTGAGGCACTAATCCCTGTATCTAAAGGTTCCACTGAGATCTTCCCCTCTCCTCTGTGCTTAAGCTTCAAAATTATTGCTCCTTATTAAAATGTTACTCTCTGCAGATGATCTCAGCAACCAGTTTGCAACACAATGAATTATTTCACAGAGATAAGAACTGTTGGTTCTGTTAAACTGGGTGTGATGGTGCACACCTATAATTCCAGCATTCAGGAGAATGAGGCAGGGAGACTACTGTGAGTTTGAGACCAGCCTGAGCTACATAGTGAGTTCAGGGTCAGCCTGAACTACGAAGCAAGACCCTGTCTTTGAAAAAAAAAAATACTGTTTATAGATGGAAAGAAATGCTGACTTTACAGATTTTCAGGCTTTTGGAATGAAAACGTAAGGAGAGCATATTCTAAAATTATAAATTTCTCCTGTGTTCCTGCCACCATTGGGGGAGTCCTGGTATAGACCTGCAGGATGAGAGAAGCAGCCCCACCACCATGCACCTCTGGTCATCGAGGAAGCCCCAGTGTAGCTGCACGAATTTAAGAAGCCTGCCCCATGTCCTGCTACCTCCCTGGGAACCTGTAATCAGAGAAACCCATGTGCCTGTTCCATTCCCCTATACTGGTGGAGGGGCAGCCAATGTGGGAAGTGCCTGGGACCCCACAATCAGCTTGTTGGGAGGAACCCAGGAGAATGTCAAGATAAGGGAGCTAAAGGCAGTATCAGACCTCCAGCCCACATAGAACAAATCTGGGAGATATAGTGATGGAAGAAAATGGAAGTCACACACCTGAAATCTTCAAGAGGACAGCAACTGAAGTAAGGAAACAACTTCATGAGACTGTAAAAGTAATCAAATCAGAAATAATGTCTCAGGTAAAAGAAGAAATCACAAGCATAATGAAAGAATTGCTGAACATATCTAAAGAAGACACAGATTTAAAAAAAAAAGAGGAGCACAGGAAAATGATGGAAACATGAATGAACAATACAGGAAGGAATTACAATGCATGAAAAAGATTCAAAGAGATATCCAGGAAATTAAAAACTGGATCAAATGCTGGCAAAACTGATTGAATGACACTGAAGATAAGACCTTGAGATCTTGAAGGATCACAGCTGGCTGTAAAATGATGCAAAGAAAAATAATTTAAGAGTGATAGGTATCAACAAAGAAGCAGGGGTCAACACAAGTGAAATAAAAAGGCCATTTACAGAAGTAATAAAAGAAAACTTCCCAAACATGGGAAATGACCTGGCATACATATAAGCAAGGCATATATAGAACTCCAACTAGCCATAACCACAATAAATCTACACCCAGACATACAATAATCAAGATCCCAGGAATTCAACACAAGAACAGACTATTAAAAGCTGCTAGAGAAAAGAAACAGATCACCTATAAAGGAAAACCAATCAGAATCATGGCAAGACTTGTCAATACAAACCCTCAAGTCAAGAAGAGTTTGGAGTGAAGTATTTCAAATCCTGAAAGAAAACAACTTCCAACCCAGATTGATGTACCCTGCAAAACTATCTTACAGCAGCAGAGGACTGCTAAAAGGACAGGCAACTGAATGAAGGGGAAAAGCAGAGGGCCACAGCAGGAGGATAGCATGGCAAAGACAAACCAATGTATGCAGATTGTAACCATTAATGAAAATGGCTGTAATTCACCAATAAAAAGAAACAGGGAGAGTGGGTCAAGAAACAAGATTCATCAATATACTGTATATAAGACAGACATTTAACTCAAAAGGAAGTTCACAGACTGAAAATCAAAGGAGACAAAACAATTGTCCCACATGACAGGAGTCCAGAAAAAAGTAAGGCTAACTTGCCCATCAACTGCAGAATGGGTAAGAAAGATACAGTATTTTCGTACAATGGAAAGCTACCCAGCTATAAAGCAGGGTAATCTTCAGGCTCTTGTAGATAAATAGATGCAACTGCAGAAAATGTTTGTTCATGCATAAAATGATTTGAATGTATATGGGTGAACACCGAGTTAACTCCTACCATAAAAAACTGAGTTAGTGGGATCCAAAAGCACAACAGATATTATGACAGTGATAGGGGAGGAAACACCTAGCGGGGAAGGTGGTAACCACTGTTAATATCTTATTGTCTTGTCTTGAACTCTCATTGTTTTCATAATTTTGTTAGGTTTTGTTTTTGTTCTGTCTTGTTAGATTTTACTGTGTCTGAGGATAAGGGCAGCTATTTTTTTTTTTTTTGTACTGGGGATCAAACTCATGACCTCACGCTTGCCAGGCAAATGCTTAAGCCACTGAACTAAATCCCCGGTCCATGGGCAGCTATTTTGAAGACAACGGGATGTATTATGGTAACCATGGTTGGTTTCCTATTATTTTGTTTTGAAGTCCTATAATGCTTTCACTCTTGTTTAGATTGGTTTTATTGTTTTGTTTGATTTCAATATGTGTGATGGTAGGGACAGCTATCTTGAAGACAATGAGACATGGTAGCCATTGCTGATTTCTGATCACCTTGTTTTGAAGTCCTATAGTGCTTTTATTCTTTTGTTTGGATTAGTTTTATTCTGTTGTTTTTATTATGATAGTACGGATGGCTATTTTGAATAGGAGACATAGTAGTCATTGTTCATTTCCTGTTATTTTGTTTTCAAGTCCCGTAATGCTATTATTCTTTTGTTTTGATTGATTTTAGTCTGTTTTCTATTGCTTGATTTTATTATGTGTGAAGGTATGGAAAACTATCTTGAAGAAGAGACATTAAAGAAGCCACTGGAGGTCCTGTAATGCTTTCATTCTTTTGTTTAATTGACTTTATCCTATTTTGTTTTGTTTGATTTTATTGTGTGTGAAGGTATGGACAGCTATTTGAAGAAAATGAGACATTATGGTAGCCATTGTTGATTTCCTGTTGTCTTGTTTTGAAGTCCTGTGTTGCTTGCATTGTTGTTCTGATTTGCTTCGTTGTTTTATTTTGTTTTACTCTCTTTAAAATAAATTATAAATTTACCATCAGCACCTGCTTTCACAATCTGGGCCTAATGCTTTACTTTCCTATGAGGGGAATATTTTACCCCATTTCTTTTTTCTTTTTTTTTGGTACCAGGGATCAAACTCATGACCTCGTGCTTGCGCCACTGAGCTAAATTCCTGGTCCTCATTTATTCTTGAGAATTAAGAATAGCTGTCATTTTCTTGATGTCTGTGTGGGAAGTGTTCCAGGTTACACTGCCTCCTTCTGTTATTTATCTTCTGTCCCCCTGTAGTTCTTTTGAAATGCTGATACCTACAACTTCTTATTTGGTGTCTATCACTCTGTCCAAGAGATGACAAGTTCTAACAGAGAAAAAGACCAGCCTTTTGTCAGGAGGAGAGAAGAGAGGGGAAGGAATAGAGAAAGAGAGGGAGAAGGGAGAAAAGATAACGCACAAGGGAGAAATAACCATAAATCCCGTATGTATCTGATAAGGGATGTATCAGAATGTATAAAGAACTCTCATTACTCAACAATAAAAAGGCAAATAACCCAACTGAAAAAGGGTCAAAGGAGCTGACTTTTTCAAATAAGGTACTCAACTGCTCACTAAATAACCACATTCAACATCATTTTCCATCAAAAGAATGTATATCAAAACCACAATGAGATAACATCCCACATCCATTAGAAAGGATGTAATAAAAATAATAGACACTAATGAGTAGACTGAAAAATGTGGAACACCCATAAGATATTAGTCATAAAAGTGAATGAATACTGATATATATTATAATCTAGATGACCCTTGAAGATATTATGTTAAAAAAGCCAATCACAGAAGACTATATATTATACAATTTAATTATATGAAATGTCAAGTTTAGGTAAATCTATATATAAATTAGATTTGTGGTCATGTAGGGTTGAGAGTAGGGGGAGGACAGGGTATGAGTTTTATTTTTGGAGTGATGTAAATGTTCTAAAGTTTGATGTAGTTTGTGAAACTCTATGATTATACAAAAAAACCATAGGACTGTATACTTTAAATGAATGAATTAGTGTAGTATATGAATTATATATCAATAGTTATAAACATTTTTTTTAAAGTGGGAAAAAATTGCTGAACTTTCGCCAAAGTTTACCGATTTGTTAGAAAGCAGTCTCACACTATGTTCCCAAAGCATGAATGGCAGAAACAGATTTCTTCTGTCTTTTAGTGCATGCTAAGTCCTGAATTCCTTTTCCTGTGCACCTGTAGAGCTATCAATGATGCAGTGGAAATCCACTCGTGGGCCTGCGGGCTTCCCATAGTGGTGCACTTCAACTCCATGGACCCAGGTACTTCTTCTCCTGAACAAAATAAATTGTCCTTGAAGCTTGACAAGCAGCACAAAAATTATTTTCTTTCTGTCTTGCAGAAATATTCACTCCATAAAGGTAGCCTGAAATTCAATGGGTAAAGCAAGCCAGAGTGCCAGAATGACCAACCTTAAATATCAGATGCTGAACTTTTAGGCTCTTGATGTTTTGTCCCTTTCTTTCTTTTGGCCAAGCTCTTTAGCTCCACAGCAAAGGATAAATTCTTTACCTCTATCCCCTGTACTGCTTCCTGGAGGCTGGGTCCTTTTCCCAGTTCTAAGGGCTCACACTTGCATATCTGCCCAATCCTGAGCTGCTTTCGCTCCCTTCTCTATGCATATCAGGGCTTGGCTCAGGGTTCTCTAGGAGCAATTCTTGTCCTGGCAGGTCAGAGGGAACAAGTGAACCCACGGGAAGTTGGGTTGGTAAAGGACTCCAGAGGAAGAAAGGCTAAAACTTTTCTCATGAAAATTCCTACTCTACTGGAGAGTTCAGAGCAGGCACCAATAGCTACATACTGAAATAAATCAACAACTAGATTAGAAAAATAAGGAAAATTTAAGCTTTATTTTCAAAGTACTTGACATATATACTATAAAAATGACAACAGCAAAGTCTAACGATAGCAGAAACTATGCCCCTGAGTGACAGTGTACTTTCAGAGTAAAAGAAAAGGGATAGAAAGGTGGGTGGAATACTCAACATTTTCTTGCTTCAGAAAGATGAGAGCCTGGATCACCACTAGAACATCTTACTACTGGTTATAGATTCTTTACAAAAGTGTTTACCTGCAGGAAAGAGAAAATCCCAGTTAAATTTCACATTTTCAGTGGTTCACCCATGACAGACAGACAGAAAGACAGACAGATACATATATCACGTTCCAAGAGCTTTTGTTAGGAAGGGAAAATGGGCCGGAGAAGAAATGAGAACTGCCTAGAGCCAGATAGCACCAAGTAGCAGAGCTGGGAAAAGAATCTGGAAGTCTCATTTCCCTAATTTTAGAATACCTTAGAGGAGGAAGTCAGCTGGCAACCACATGTTACAAGTCAATTATTCAACAATTATTAATTCAACATACTTTAGAGACTAGGAACTATATTTGTAACTTAAAAAGGATCCCCCAGGTTTTGGAGTGTAAAATACAATTTGAGATGCAAAGCACAAGACCTAATATATTGAACATGGAGGCAAGGACCAGAGAGATAAAAGTACAAGAGAAAAAATCTATTAGAAAGCAGGAGTTAAGGTTTTTCCTACCTTTCTGACAAGTTCTTCTTGTTTGGTTACTTCTTTAGAGAAGTCATCATTGACATCCAACACCAGCACTGGGATGTTCCATAGAGCCTCAAAGTGGAGCCTGTAAGAATTATAAACATTCAGGTAATGAGAAAAAAATTTGAGCCATGCTTCACATACTCACCAAATTTTAGTAATTCAGAGAACTAATCTCAATTCACGTAGTTCCTCAAATAAATTACATATAAGCAGCATTTTAAAAAAATTCAATAAAGTTGGCTTGAAGGAGGAAGGTTGAGATTTTTCTTCAGATGAGACTGATATTGAAGGTCAGAGCTCCAAACATTTTTAAAGGACAACATGCCAAACCTGAAGAGAGGATAGGAAGAAACTAGGAATGTTAACTTAGTAAAGCTGATGTTTTCCAAAAGTTTTTTACCCTTTGTTCTGAGCCAGCTATTGCAATCATCGACCATGATGTTCAATCTAGGGAAATTTTACAAAAAAGGCTACAGAAATGCAATCTAATATTTAGTATAAAGTTACTGAGTTGGAAAATGTTGAACATTTCCAACCAACCATTTCCTTCTGGGGCTGCATATGGAACTTCTCATTTTGAACAACCAAAAAGCAGGTCTGTCTGATACTGTTCTTTTTTCCGCTTACTTGGTTGTCTTGTGAACAAGCCAGGCTTCGTGCTGATCATGAAGTTGCTCCAGATAGGCCAACTCAATTCTTTCTTCTTCCTTCCTGGCTCTCTGGTACAATCTCTTCAAACAAACCTAAAAGATAATCAATTCTCAGACTTTGCTGAGTTCATATGCTGTTCTGGCTGTCACAATGTAGTCAGGGTTGGGGAGGCTAGTTACTCATATATCTGTCTGTCTACCTGGGTTACTACAAGCCGTCACCTTGCTTCTGCTGCTTTGTTCTCTTATTCAATTAGAATATCTACATCATTCTCTCTACTTCTAGCTTAAACCTGCTCTTCCGGAGTATCCTTAGCTGGTCAGTGGCAGACACAATCCACCCAGTCAGCCAAGCTAGGACCCTGGAAATGGCCTTCTTTCTTCTCTTCCCAACCACAGCAGTCCTAGAACTCTCTTTTCTCTCTCTGGCTGGTTTTCTCCTTGTTTCTTACCTCACTTCTGCCCTAATCAGGTGCTCACCACCTCACATCTGGCAAGGGCATTCTGACTGTATCCAGAAGGTGAAGTAAAAGGAAAGAGGACAGAAAAACCCAATTAGTCTACTACACTAGCGGTGTGATCTTGGAGCGTTTTCATTTTCCACCTCAACCCGCTCCACAGGTCCTGAGTTTTTGCTGAGGTAAGGCAAGAAAACACCTGGCAAAAGCTGTTGTCTCCTTCCAGTGTGTCCCTTCAGTCTGCCTTCCATAGTGCTACAATATAATGGCATTACTTTCTCTGCTTAAAATACAGATATAACTACTGCTTACAGATAGAACCACAAGTTCAAGGAAATATGAGAAGCATTATATTTATAAAATGGCAAGTAATCTGAAACATCTTTCATATGATATGTGGTCCCTACTCTGAAATAGAATGTAAAATCTGCACAGGTCCACAATAAAACAAAGAATCGAGGGGGAAAAAGTGAGCCCTGACACTAGTTCTCCCTTCCCTCTACTTTGCAGTGTGTGCACAATTCTCTTCTTCTATGTGGGAGAAAGTCTGAAGCACACTGGCCCAGAAGTGGTGGTGTTCCCTTCTTTACTGGTTGAACAAGGCTGCCCCTCCTATGTCTCCTCAGTGTCCTTAGCTCCTCCCCTGGCCTCCTTCCTGTGGATAAGGCTACCCCTGTTCACACCTCAGAACTTTTTCTCCAAATTTTTTTCCTGAATTGCCCTTGATCCTCTCTCTGCAGGGCAAAACCATTTCATTATTCAATGTCACCTGTCTTGGAAATACAGATGGCTTAACCCACTGACTTAAGACTTCCCTCTTTTAAACACTTTAAAAATGTAAACTTTGAGCCGGGCGTGGTGACTCAGGCCTGTAATCCCAGCACTTGGTACGCTGAGGCAGGAGGATCGTTGTGAGTTCGAGACCAGCCTGGGCTACAAAGTGAGCTCAGGCCAGCCTGAGCTGCATGGCAAAACCCTGTCTCAAAAAGAAAAAAAAAAAAAAAAAAGTAAACTTTATTCTCTAATATAGTACACAATACTTCCAAAAATATTAAGGCTTTACTGTTTCCCTCTTACCTGTTCTCTAAGGAGATGAAATCACATAAGCAAATTTCCTTTAAGACTTTATGTGCAGCTTTCCAAACTGAGGAACAGAGATAAGTCTGGAGGGTTAATCCTGTTACTATTTTTCTTGTTTGTGCTTTTCTTCTAATCAATTAATTACCCCTAACTCAGATAGAGTCCCTGTACTTTAAATTTCATAATTTAGATGATAATGAAAACATATGCAAAATAGAAAATCAAGTGCTGAACTGTAGGTACCTGCATCCTAAGTGCAGCAATTCAGATAAAGGCGGGGTGACAGGGTCTCATGTGAGAGCAGCATGCACTCCAATTCCTACTTCTGCAGAGCTTCCCTTTCCTTTAGGCCTTGGCTTACTGAGCACCACTCTGAGAGGGGCAAGTGCTCGTGGGCCCTGGAAAACAGATGAACTGGAAGACTGAGGAAGGTTTGCATAGGACACTAGGAAGGCACAGTGAGGTGCTCATCTGACATTTTCATTTCTGATACTTAGTCTTGCCATGTCCATCAATCCTTACATTCATTTTTTCTATTTCTACTTTCCTTCACTCTGAACTTGCCTTTTTCTTTCCATCTTTCTATTCCTGCATCCCCACCCTCACTGCTGATTGCTTTGAGACCTTTTCCTCTTGTTCCTCTCCTCTAATCAGTTTTTCACTGTATCCAACTACCCAATTTTCTTCTCCCACAACCAGTGTTACTAACTTTTTATATACCTTCAGAAATAGTTTTTGTTGGGTTGGGGATTTAGCTCAGTGGCATAAGCGCCTGCCTTGCAAGCGCACCATCGTGAGTTTGATCCCGGTACTGATAAAAAAAAAAAGAAATAGTTTTTGTACATACACATTCCTTCTACCACCTTTAAAAAAAAGTGTATGAAAGTGTTTCACCCAGCACTTGGGAGGCTGAGGCAGGATTACAGTGAGTTCAAGGTCAGCTAGTTTATATGGTGAGTACAAGGCCAGCTTGAACTGCATGCATATAAGAACCCTTAAGAGACAGGGAGGGGAGGGGAGGTGAAGAGAAGGGAGGGGAGGGGCACGGAAGGGAGGAGAGGGGAGGGGAGAGGGGGAAAGGGGAGGAGGAGGAAAGGTGGGGAAAGGGGAGAGAAGAAAGGAGAGGGGAGAGGGAAGAGGGGATAGGGAGAGGGAACGATGAGGAGAGTAGGGGAGACAGAGAAAGAAAGAGAGGAGGGAGGGAGAAACCATACACTCTGCGCTTCTTTTTGTTCACTTAAGAGTATGTCTCAGGGGCCGGGGATATGGCTCAGTGGTGTAGCACATGCCTTGCAAGTGCAAGGTCCTGAGTTTGAGTCCTGGTACCACAAAAAAGTAAGAATACATCTTAGATACTGTTACATATCAGTATAAAAAGAACTTTCTCATTCAGAGAAAGTTTCAGAGCTTTTTAGTTTGTGGTCAGAGCATAATATATTCATCAATTCCTACTAATGAACCCTTGGGTCATTTCCACTAATTTGCTATTATAAACAATAGTATCTTGTACACAGGTTATTTTGTACATGAGTGAATCAAAGGAATACTTTTTTTTTGTTTTGTTTGAGGCAGGGCCTCACTAGGTAGCTCCAGATCAGCCTCAAACTCGCAGTAATTTTTTTGCCTCATCCTCCTGGGATTACAGGCATGCATCACCATACCTGGCCCCTCAATGGAGTGAACTGCAAGTACTATGGTTAACAGGTCAAAGGTATGAGCACTAAAAATTGTCAAACTGCCTCCTTGGAGGTTAACAAGTAAGTAGTAAGATGTCCAAACATAACAAAACTACTCAGTTTTCCTCTCAGAGAGAAAAATATCTGAATTAGTTAAAATAAGTGCTCTTTACAATATGGCTTTGTTTTCAAGGTCATATAGGATAGAGCAATTTTTACATTGATCTATTAAGAAATGTGCATATTTGCTTTACTATTATTTTAACAGAGCAAACACCCTCCACCTCCAATTAGTTAAAACTCCTATTTTAGGCATTTGGCATAATTCTTACATTATTGGCATACCCATGACAAATTCTTTAAAAACATCCTAGGTAAACAGTGCATTAGCTTGGCTCCGTTTCACCTTGGTCCTCATGGGGAAGACATACCTGAAAGTGAACAGGAAGGCCAGTGTAGGTGCAAATGGCAGGGGAGGGACCCTACAGCTGATTTTCTGGAGCTGCCTGACCCAGGAAGAAGAACTGCTCTTAACTGCTTGGCATCAAAGACAGCAACTGGACCATGACGACTGGTGGGTCTAGTTACCATGGACCCCGAGACCCAGGTGCCATTCACTCCCATACACCTCCTATATGCTGTCTCCATGATTAACACTCCTATGCATGGCCTGGCTTCTTGAGTAACACTGACTAGCTGTGCTTTCCCTGATTCTAAAGGGCTGCAACACTGCTGCAACACTGATACAACTAACTTTTGGGGGGCTGGTACAGGGGATCAAACTCAGAACCGCATGCTTGCAAGGCAGGTGCTTATGCTGCTGAGCTAAATCCCTAGCCTTTAATTCCTTTTTTTAACCCCTTTCCCTCCCTACTTCCCCTCCTCCCCCCATCCCCTTCCCATTTGAGAAAGATCTATCTCCCTACTTCCTATTATCTGTCTTCTTTTAGTTTGCTCTTTATTTATAATACATGTTTCTCATATAAAAGAAACCATGCAATATTTAAGCTTATGTCTGATTTATTTCACGTAACATTATTGTCTAGAGGGGCATCTATTTTCCTAAAATGATTCGTTTCTTTATGGCAGAGTAGCACTGCATTGTGTGTAAATACTTTCCCTTCTTCTAATGCTTACTCCTACAATCTCTTCTTCTTTCAGCACAGACATTCCATGATTCTCACTGGAAACCTGACATCTTTTCAAATTCCAACCGAAGCTGTCACTCTTTTCAGTTTCATAGCATTCTTTCTCCTTGGTCCTGGCCGTTAGCCTTCCTAGGAGCAGTCTCTCTATCTACTTTCCTTGTCCTCAGGTATTTTAAACTGTCCTCTCTGGCACAGGACTCCTCTTCCTCCCCTCACTGACACCAATCCCTTTCCCTAAAGTATAATCACCTCAAACTTTGCCTCTCCTATTCCTACTCCCCCAAAATAAAGACCACTGAAAGAAGTCACATAAATGTGACCCAGCCTGTTGACTTGCAATGAATACACTTAACTTGAACTCAGTTCTCTCCAGGGAAGATTCTCAGCCCTCTGGTTGAGATCAAGAATGGCTTCTAGAATTCTCATATGCTCAGAGGTGGGGCTTTGGAGAGGTGACTGGATTACAGATGACCTGCTGTAAGGAGGTAGGGCCTGGCTGAGGGTCAATGGAGACATGACCTAGAAGGTTATACCTCCCTCTCAGATCCTTTCTTCTCTTTCTGCTTCTTGGCTGCCATGATATCCCTAGCTTTTCCTCTGCTATGCCGGTGAACCATGAACCATAACTCTGAACAAAAACAAACTTCCCTTCTTTAAGTGATGGCTGTGGAGTACTGCATAACAGAGACAAAAAAGCAACTACGACATTTAGTTTCATCTTAAACCTTAGACTTTCTTATTTTGTTCTATGGCTTAACTTCTAGTCACTAGCTCCAGAAACTCCCAATACAAAGATGCCCAATATCTGGCTCCAAAAGGACCATTATAGCCTCCCATGACTATACCAAAGAAAGAAAGAGGCCACCGGCTACAGACTGGAGCATCTGAGATACAAATCTGGAGTGATGGAGATGATGCCCAATCTATTTTGGCTTGTTCATTGCTCCACCAAGACAGATCCTTCTATGCACAATCAATAGCTGGAGTATACAGCTATTGGATATACAGTGGTCAGTGCTAGAATGGAGATATCTGCCCACTGCTTTCTGCAATCTGATAATGCCTGCTCTCTAACTTCTCTGACCAGAAAATTAGGGGCTTGCAGAATGTCTCTTAAAAGGATTTCCTACTGTCCTAAAGTCTAAGCCCTTAGGTTCAAAGTTACCTGGGGAGCAGCCTGTAGGTAAATGAAGCCATGTAAGGAGAGCCGGCTGGCAAACTCCGATAGGAGAAAAGAATGCCAGTCCTGATAGATATGCCATTCGACATCACTGAGGGAACCATTTTCAAAAAGGTTCTTTGCAAAGATGTACCTGGTTGGAAATGCAAGTGGGATGGAGTGGTAGGGGGGAAGGGGGAGGAAGAATGGGAAATGGAGTGAAAGGCACAAGAGAGAGAGAGAGAAACAGAAAAATCAATAACCAACTTGTTCCATGTTTGTTCAAACCACTTAACCTTTCTAGCTTCTCATCAATCCTTAACCAATCTGAATTCTTAACCCTCAGCTCCCTCCCTGCTTAACAGTTTGATGGGCAATAGCACCTAGAATTAAAGGCTGAAACCACAGCTTTTGACATGGAGTAATTCACGGGGGCGGGGGGAGAAAAAGACAGACAGACAGACACTGGAAGAGGACCACATCGACCCATGACAAGTTTTCCTGCTACAAACCAGTCAGAGGATATAGCAGACGGTGCATATAAACTTGAACTTCTGAGATTTCCTTATTATTCCAGCAAGGCTCCCCAACAAAACCACCTACAACATTTCATTTAAGTACCGAATTCTTCCAAATCTCCAGCCATCCTTCTCTCTAGCTAAGAAGTGGAAAAGCAACTGTCTTTATGTGGTGTCATTTATGGAGGAGGAAATACATTTTCCACTGACCTCAGTGTTACCAAGAAAGCAGACTAACCTCCAAGACTCTTACTAGCTTGCTTCTGCTGCTGAGCTTCTAAGTCAGATAAAAGAACGCAAAAGGTAAAAATCAAACCTGCTTTTTTCCTTGCTTACTTCCACAACAAAAGGAGGATCTGATAAATAAGAAATCAGAGCTAAATGGAAACCATGGCTTCAGAAGGATCAATTCTGCTTTCAAACTTCAGGTATCTTGATACAAAATGACAATTTCTATCTTTAACAGTGACCTCCAGTTTGTAAGGCAATACCCAGCAAATGGCCACTTGTGGGAAAATAAAATTTAGAATCCTTGTATAGGAATTGATCAGAAAAGTACAGGCTGCAAGGCTGTGAGTGCCACCTTGGAAAGCAGGTCTTAGTGTAACTCTGCAGGATCTAATCCTGACTCCAACATTCACTAGCTTGGTCACCTTAAGAAGTGGCCTGAACTCTACCTCAGTCCACTGTCTTAACTACATGTTATACTCATAAAGTCCTTGGAAGACTGTTCTGGTTTATATCTAGATGTCCTCCCAAAGCCTCATATGTTAATGTATGGGGTTTTTTGGGGGTGACTAGATCATTGGTGTGTGATATGGGATCATGGGTGTGTGATACTAGATTAGTCCAGTGATGGCTTTTTGAAAGAAAAAAAAAGCAATAAAAACAATGGTACAAAATGTCAAAATAAGACTGTAGGACCGCAACAATGGTTAGTACATTGTATATTATCTTCAAAGTAGTTGCTCATATTACAAAGTACAGGCATGAAAAATTGATCAAACAATATAGGCACAAATGTTTCTTTTCAGTGAACTATTAGTATAACTATTAGTATAGCAACTATTACTATAACTATCTTAACTAATTTGTGAATATATGTATTTTTTTTTCTTTTCCCTTCTTTCCTTTTTTCCTTTCCCCCATACCAGTTTCTCTTTCCTTTTGAACAGTTTCTCCTCATTTTGCAAAATATCTACTATACATTTTGGATCTCACTTTTTCAGCTTCTTCCAATAGAGAGAGAATACAATGTTTACACATGCATGTGTGATCTATTTCACTTGAGTGTGGTCTCAAGTTGCATACATTTCCCTATAAATGTCTCAGGTTTATCTTTCTTTATAGCTGAGTAGTACCACATCTTTTAAATCCATTCCTCAGTTTATGGGCATTTGGGTTATTTCCAAGATTTAGCTATTACAAATTCTGCTGCTATAAACATGGGTGCACATGTATACTGTGGTATGATATTTTCATTCTTCTGGGAAGATACCCAGAAGGGATGGGAAATAGTTGGGTCAAATGGGACCTCTAATCCTAGTGTTTTGAGAAATCTCCACACCAATTTCCACATTGGTCACACTAGTATACACTCCAACCAACAGTGGAGAAGGGTTTTTTCCCCACAGTCCCCTCCAGCATTTCTTATTGGTTGATTTCATAATGATAGCCACTCTTTCTGGGGTGAGATCAAATCTCAGTGTTGCTTTAATTTGCATCTCTCAAATGACCAATGATGTTAAACATTTTTTCATGTATTTATTTGCTATTTGTCTTTATTTACCTGAGAAGTATGTGTTCACAGTGATAGGTTTAGAGCTGAGCATGATGTTAGGAGGTTAAGCCTGCTGGGAAGAGGTGGGTCACTGTGGGTGTGCCTTGGAAGATATACATATACATATACATAATACATATATACTCCCTCCTATCTTTTTTGGTACAGGGATGGAACTCGACCTTGTGCTTGCCAGGCAGGTGCTTAAGCCACGGAGCTAAATCCCCAGCCCTGTCCCTCCTGTCTTGATGGCTACTGCTCCCTGCCTGCCATGCCATGGATTGTTTTTCTTCTGCCATGATGTCCTGCCTTGAACTGGCTGGCTATGAACTGAAACCTCCACAAACTGTGAGTTAAAATAAACTTTTCTTGTTTTAAAATGTGGGTGTTAGGTACTTTGTCCCAGTGATGAGGAAGTAACTAAAACAAAGAGTGACTTGCATAGCACCCAAGGTATCTTTTAATTATAATTAAAATGCTTCCTACTAGGCTATGAAGAGGCTAATTTGGAAATACTAAAAGTAAACTCATCCAGTTTGGTATGGTCTAGCTACAGTCTGGTTGAAGACAATGAGAAAAAGTAACTCAAATTCTGAAAAATGTTCAGCTTCTTCAAAGAAAACTAGATGAAATTTCCATCTTATATAGTAAGTCCTATAAAAAGGGCCTTGTTGCTCCCTAGAATGAGCACTTCACCTACTCCCCCAAAGCTAGTAGTGATGGGTGAGGAGGGGATAGAAGGGGGAGTTGTTAAGCACTAAGGGGAAGGAAGCTACTGCAGTCTGTATGCAGGTGCTGTGGAGAACAAGGCTTAAGTACCTAAGAGCTGAGACCTCTGTTCTAAAACCACATGCTAGACTTCCATTTAACCCAATCCAAAAAGTCTTAGATTTTTTCTCCCTTGTACTCTACTCTCTACTCTCCCAAATAACCCATGCTCCTCCTTTGGGACACAGACCACACCACATAAGCATGAGTCCAGTCCCTGCTGAACTATGATATTTATGAGCAGGAATAGTCTCCCTTCTCTGTTGCAGTCCCAGGTTCAAGCCTAATACCCAATAAATCTGTGTTGAGTAAACAAATAAACAGATGTTCCCCCTACCCTGACCACCTCATACTGCATCACTGAGACACAACCCCAGCCCCTAGAATGAATTTTTAAAATAATGGAAAAGATCTAAATTACCCTCCAGGATTAGAATTTGTGATTATCCTTTTTAATCTCAAAAATGCCCTTTCTGACAAAAGCACCTGAAATGCTGTAGCTTCCCATAGTGTAATCAATACTTACCTCTTTCTTTATAAATAAACATTAAGATCTAGGTAGCTTCTTAACAAAGCATTTCTAATTAACAAAATATTACTATTTCTGTTTTACTCTCAGAAGTATCTTGCATGCTACCTCACTAAGGGTCTAGAATTCAAAAGATTAACTTTGTATGTTTCCAAGCAACCTAGGTGATTATATGTAATTCAACTTCCTAGTCCAAGAGACAAAGCTTTGTAGAGAGAAGCAAACAGGCAGCAGCACAGTCAAAAGTGGAAGAAGAACTGAAACCCAGAGTTCATCCATCATGATGCACACATTTAGCTTTCATAAAGTGTAGGTTCTCAAGGCCTAGAGAGAAGGAATGTGTAGCCCCTAGAGTTTTGTTTCACATCTTAACATGATTTTGAGGTAAATCAGAACAATCACAGTGAACCCTTATTTCTTTCCTTCAAGAGGCTTTATGAGAGCACTAAGAAGCAGGACTAGTTTATCTAATTTAGAATTAAATGGGTAACTGACTAAATGTCTTTAGCATGAATGGACAATGAAAATGTGGCACTTTTCATCTTCTCATTCTGATAGATCAACAGGGCTTAAGATGGAATTTTGCTCAGAAGTACCATTTCTCTGACAAAAATCATTTACAACCTTCAACTACAAAAAAACTGGCAGTGTCCTGATCAACCACCTGCCTTCCTCTCCAGGAGTCCTAACCCAAGTCACACTCTGGTCTCTGTGGCACAGCCAGGAATTTCGGAGTGTGGCTAGGCTACCTCTTCTGGAATAGATGGACTTGCTTCCCATGCTAGCGGCTGGTCTTTATTAAAGGTGACCTTACATCTCACTCTCCTAAGGTGGTCAGGGTGAGCCCTTCCCTTGAAGTGACACACTCTACACTCTGGAAAGCAGCAACCCCTGTCACAAAAAGAGTTAAAAACAAAACAAGACAAAACAAAAGGCTAAATTGAGACAGAAACTAAGTTCATGATATGCTATTTTTGCCTAGACATTCTTTCTTGATGAATAAAAAAGGATAAATAGATATTCTGTAATCATTTTAGGAATACAAATTTTAAATCCATCCACTTTTTTCTTAAAGGTAATAACTAACCATCTGGTTTCTAAGAACATGCACTGCTACTACCTGATCTATCTGTGCCTGTTAGCATGTAATGGTTATAGTAGGCAGCTACCAGCTTGCCTCTGTGCAGTAAAATAAGGAAGCATAAGGCAATCAGTGGCTCTGTGGGAAATTCAACGCCTTTAGTTTATGAAAAACATAATCTTTTTTTGACATATGATTATGATAGCTCAGCAGAATTACAACTTTGGACAAATCTGTATAAAGCTGCCTTTACAAAGAAGAAAAGTTTTCAAAGTACAGTCTTCAATAACTAGAACAACATGGGCTGTGCAAGAAGAGAAAACACAGACCTAGACAAGGGGCTTGTGATTGTCAGAGGGTTTAGCATCCTACCTGTCACTGTACACAGACCTCTCAAAGATCTGTATAGGCTCCTTGGCCTGTAAGAGCTTCTCAGGGAAGGGCTCCAGCTGTACTTTCAGGCGACTCATAAAGGAACACGTCTGGAATGTGTAGGACCATCGTGCTGGCTCCTGGTACATCATGTCCAGCAAGTTTCTCAGGCTTCGGGTAGTTTGGCCCTAGAGAGGATTAAACAAGGGGAGAATTTCCTATAAGGTGTATAGGAAATGAGAAAATTTAATACTCAATGCAAGAAGAAATTATGCATCTTCTTCCATTAAAAAAATATAATTAGATCCTCCTGCTTAGTTGAAATCATAAAATCAAGGAAGAGATTTTCCTACCTCATTAGACAATAATCTGATTGAGGAAGATGACATGCCATCTTCAATATAATAAAGGAAAAACTATACATAGAATTAACATATTCACTGATAGATGGATTTGTGGAGTCTGTCTGGAGAGGAGTTAATGATCAATAATCATCTAAAATTCTACTTTGATCAAACTTTTGTACTGTAACACTGTATTGTATTTCTTTTGAGATTCTATCTGTGGCTATTTCTTTCTAAAACTTCAAAGCAGATAAGAAAGCAATTATTTATTTGAAAATATAACCAAACAAACAAAAACAAAATCTTCTAGAGGGTGAACTGTAATTTGAAGAGTTTCACTTATTTAGTATATGCAGGTAGGAACAAGGCGAGGATACTCAGGACCCCAGATTCTTTTCTGGACTATGCACTGACTTTAATGCAAAACTGAGTTTTGTGCAAAGCATTTTGAATCTGCATTTATTTATGTGAAGCATTGACTGAATCATCATTAACTAAAAGCCTGCATAGATGAAGTGCTATGTGGGCTATGGGTACACAAGGGGTATAGAAAAAAGAAGTAACACATGTCAATGTTCACTATGTAATATTATTTCACTTAATCTTCAAAACAACTTCATGAGGAAAAGTCACCATGTCCATTTTCCAGAGGGGAAAGTCTACTCAAAGGTTAAATAACTTATTTGCCTAAGGTCTCATGGGGTTTAGTATGTGTTGAATTTCTCCAATTCCTTCATTTTAGTACCTCTCAGTAAAAGTGAGTAAGACATGGTTTCTAGACTCAAAGAACTCATCATCTAAATGGGAAGGTGAATATTAAGATAAATAGCTAGAACATAAGGCAGATCACATGGTAAATCATAAACCGGAGAGGGAATCTCAGGTTTCTAAAAAAAAGAGGAAAAAAAAAAAGAAAGGAAAAAGCCTTAAACTGCAAAGTAAATGATGTGTAGAATTTTCATAGATGGAAATGGAGATTAAGGAGACAGCATTTTGCTAGGCATAATGGTGCATGCTTATAATTCCAAAACTCAGGAGGCTGAGGTAGGAGTACTTTTGCGAGTTCCAGGCCAGCTTAGGCTACATAGTCAGTTCAAGACGAGCCTGAATTACACATGGATACACTGTCTCAAAACAAAACAAAACAAAACAAAAAACAAAACAGCATTTCTGTTGAAGACAAAGATATGGAGTGGAGGGGGCAAAGTTAAACTAGAAGTGGTCCAAGCTAGCTAAAAAGCATTCTTGGGGGCCGGGGATTTAGCTCAGTGGCCTAAGCACCTGCCTCGCAAGCACAAGGTCATGAGTTCAATCCCCGGGACAAAAAAAAAAAAAGCATTCTTGGATCATATAGAAGGGTCCTAGCCCTTTAAAAGGCTTCAGTAGAAGCAATGTGTATAGAGGCAAGTGGATTTAAAAACTATTTAACTCAGAGGTATGTTCAGGATTTCTCTCCTTCCAATGCGTTAGGAAATAAACACATACTGCCCTCACAAATGGCCCCTAAAAGCTGCACATTGGAGAAAAACTGGACCTTCAAGTCTGATGCTATGTATCCCTGGAGAAGATAGGAACAGCCTATGGTATTATGTAGTTCCATACCAAGAGGCAGACTAGGTGTGGGCTATGTATCAGTGGGTTTGGGGCTATCAGAAGGAGAATGACCTGGAAGAAAAATCACTTACATAATTTCTTATAGAATTCATCTCAGCTACAGTCCAAATAAAAACATCTCTCCAAATGTATAAGCAAATAAAGCAATAATAACTGAATATAAAAATAATCTGCAATTCAAAAGGAGAGAGGACCAGTCGGTAGGCTTAGGTAGAAATGTCTGAAACAGAAGAAAATCAGAAATATGTTAATGGAATCTAAATAAGAGAATAAGCCAAAAAAAGACAACCAAAAAAAAAAAAAGGAGCATTATGAAGACATTGTTGGAAATGAAGAAACACAACTGCCAAAGAAAAATACTCCAGAAAGACAGTGACTACAAAACTATGCACTATAGCAAACACAAATAGTAAATCCAACCAGGCATGGTGGCACATGCCTGTCATCCCAGCACTTGGGAGGCTGAGACAGAAGAACTGCTGTGATTTTGAGGCCAGCCTGGGCTCCATAGTGAGCTCAAGACCAACCTGGACTACATAGCAAGACTCTGTCTTAAACAAAAAATCAAAACAAATTAGTAAGTCCATACTAAATCCAATTAGTAGATCCAATTTGATCCATACTGAAGGCCAGCTTAAATTCTCCCTAAACTAACAGAAAAAAGGGCACACAATTATGAAAAAAAAAGAAAAAGAAAAAAAAAAGTTAGGATATCCAATATACATGGTAATGTAGCTGTAGGATTCTTCTTCTTTTTTTTTAAATCTGTAATTATTTTTTCTTTCCCCTGGAAAGGTACTTCAAGATGTAATGTCACTTGTGTTCTACTTGTCAACACCTAGAACAATTTTTTTTTTTTTTTTTTTGAGGCAGTCTTGCTATGCAGTTCAGGCTGGCCTTAAACTCATGGCAATCTTCCTGCCTTAGTCTTCCGAGTACTGGAAGTACAGGTGTGTACCACCACACCCTAATCATGACAATTTTGTATCAAACAATTGACAAAAGGGTGCCAGATTATCTCTTATGACTTCAATATACAGTTGGCACTTTATAATCTACAGTTCTGTATCTGTGGATTCAACCAAATGCAGATTGGAAAATATCTAAAAAAACAAAAATTATGTTTTTACAGAACACATAAACTTTTTCTTATCCTTATTTCTTAATATAGCATACATCCTTACATAGAATGTATTATGTATTGCAATCTAGAGATGACTTAAGAGTATACCAGGGGATGTCCTGCAATCAATCCCCTGAGGGATACTGAGGGACTACTGGACTCCTGGCTCAGACAAAGCCACCTAATTAAGCAGACCATTTTCCCTTCTCAAGAGAGCAGAGTTCAGAGTATTAGACAAAGAAAGAATAGATGAAGACTTCTACTCATAAGGTATGCATCCCCGTCACTACTGAAAATCACTAGCTAACAGATATATGTGTTATCTTGAGATGTTTGGGAATGGGAAAAAAAGTTCCATGGTATAACTAGGAGACCTAATTAAGAGTACATTGATGAAAAAGAAGATAAATCAAGAAAAAAAATTAAAGTATTGAGATTCCATAGAAAAATTCACAGAGTACTAAGAAAGACTGCTATACATACATACATAATACATATATACATACATATGCACAGATGTACAAGTGCACACATGGGCACACACAGGGGACCTACTGTAGCAAAAAGTAACAGTTCATTAAAAAATAAAACAAACACCCCCCAAAAAAAAACTTAATGAAGGGGAAAAAGACAAATTACTTATAAAGAAAAAAGGATTCCAAGAATATAATACATTCCTGCAACAGAAGCTAATAAAGATGATTTTAGACAAGCGACCACTCAGAAATTATAGCACATGCATAGATAGTATTCTTTCTGGGAAAAACAAAACAAAGCAAAACTCTAGAATATATCCCAAGCCAACTGGAAAATAAGTCAAAATAAAGAAGAAATGGGGCTGGAGATGTTGGTTGTGCAGTAAAATGCTTGTCTAGTATGCACAAGACACCTGGTTCACTCCCTAACCCTGAGAAAGGATGGGAGAGAGGGAGGCAAAGATGATACAGTGAAGAAAAAGCAGCAGTCAGGGAGCAAACACTTCAGTATAAATTATTATTAAGGTAGCTGTGTATATTAACGCCAGTTTAACAGTTATTTAATGTTAAGAGAAATTCTATAAATCAAAACATTCAGTTTGTAATATTTCACTGATTTCAACACACTTGAGGATGGAGTCTGGAAAAGAAAGCAATAAAAAAAAGTCTAATTTTCCCCCAACAGATATACACGCCATTAACATTTTGGTAGATCTAAATATGTATATTTAATTTAAGTATTATTATTATTAACTATTATCACCAAGAGACTAAAATAGGAAGTTCTCTGAATGGAAAGGAAAATGAAAGAAAATTTACAATACAATAAAAAGGAGAAAGAAAAAAAACAGCTGGAGAAGGAAAAGGAGGAACAGAAGGAGAAAAAAGAAGAGAAGAAAATACAGAATGTCAGACATAATCATAATAAAAGAGAAAATTCTCAAGAAAGGCAAACTGTCATAAGAGAAACATCTAGAACAAAATGTAACTTGAAAACAAAGGGAAAGCGAAACCTATCATGTAGATGTAAATACAAAGAATGCATATGTTGTATATTATATTAAGGAAAAAGCATTAAGTGCTATAAAGGCTTTTTTAAAAATACTGTAAAATAAAGATTTAACAAAGAAGTCATGACTCTTTATACAGTGAATACTAAAGTGATAAACATAAAACAAAGCCAATTCAAAATACAAGAAATGTTTTTTATGCTTATCACTTATATATAGGCTCTGTGAGTACAATCTGTAGGTATTACATATTTTTAAATAAAGTTATTTTCATTGGATAGAACTGAACTCAGGTTACTAAGAATAGGTGTCCTCTATTTCTTCTATCTCTCATTCATTCATTCTTCATTCCTGCCTACTTCTGGAATACTTTTTTTTTGGAGACAGGATCTCACGGTATAGTTTTAGGATCATCTTGAACTGATGGAGATCCTCCTGCCTCAGTCTCTGAAGTGCTGGGATTAAAGGTGCGCACCACCATGTTGAGCTCAATTACTAGAATACTTAAGCAACTCCTTGTTGTCAGAATTCCTCAAGGGAGGATGATGACTATGATGCCGACAACAGCAGCAACAAATAGGAGATTGTAGATAATGCAGACTTGAAGTAATTTTTTTGGAAGTAATTTTTTAAAATATTATTTTAGGTTCTGTGACATTGCTGAGGAAATTTAAAGTTAGGCAATATTTAATTGAGGCATGTACCACAAGTTTATGGTACACTACACCTGGGGGTAGGGACAAGGCATCCTGCTTCTGTCAGCAAACTCTTCAGCTCCTAAGTCTACTATATCTGAACTGTGGTTTTTTGTTTATCCTTTTTCCTTAGTTGTATTGTAAGCTATGACCTGTCAACCCGTGAATCTTTAAAGTATGATTCAGGCATTGTTGTACTCTTTACCATGTAATTTAAAAGTTTTAAAACTACAACAAAAAGAAATAGGATCTAAAGATAAAAACACAAAGAAAGACAAAATACAAGAAAAGCACAAATTTTAACACATCTGTCAAAATTTAACAGAAGAAGAGGAGCCCCAAAATAATAAGTCAGGGAACTAAATGATTGGTTTTTTCATCTATCTGAATTCAGGATACATCTTCAACAATTATTAAATGTAGATATTTTAACTATTCCTTAGAATCATTTTATAAACAATGGCATCTTAAACTGGGTGTGGTGGTGCACTCCTGTAATCCTCAGGAGGCTGAGGCAGGAAAATCGTTGCAAATTCAAAACCAACCTGGGCTAAAAAGTGAAGTCAAAGCCAGCCTGAACTGCATAGTGAGACCCTGTCTCAAAAAGACCAAACAACAAACCAACCAACAAACAAACAAAAAAGACTACTAGTGACTATCCATAAATATAAATATTTAAAAAGAAGCATCTTAGCACTGATAGTCACACCAAATCTCATACTTTAATATATACCATTCTTGAAAGTTCATAGCATACTTATCAAAATTGACCATTCATGAACCATGAAGAAAATCTTAAAAAGTTACCCAAGCTAGGAACTATTAAGCCATATTGTCCAACTATAACAAAAATCAAAGTAGAAACAACATACTAATTAGGGCACCAAGATCTACTAAAAAATGCAAAACGCTTTAACTATCAAGCAAAGAATAAATCAAAAGTACAATTATAAACTCTTTAGAAATTTCAGTCAAAACTTTGTCAAAATCTCAAAATAGGGCCTCAGCTTGCCCAGTGTGGTGGTGCATGCCAGTAATCCCAGCACTTGGGAGGCTGAGGCCGGAGGACCATCACAAGTTCATGGCCAGCCTGGGCCATGTAGTGAGTTCAAGGCCAGTCTGTTCTACAAAGCAAGATTTTGTCTCAAAAAATGAAAACAAAATGGGTCAAAGCTTATTCTATAAAGAAGATTTGTAGTTGCAACTGCTTTTACTATTAAACTGGTGGAGGGGCACACAAACTAATCACTTAGCTGCAAAAGATTTACAAAATGCAAAGTAAGTTCGAGGAAAAAAAATGAATAAATTCAAAGGCAAAACTTAATGAATCAGAATGCAAGTCCCAATAGCATTAAAAACAAAAATCCACTAATTGAGATTTTTTAAAGGAGAAAAACCAGACAATCATTTATCAAATTTGTTCCTTTCCAAAATATTCATTCAGATAGGAAACATCAGACAGAAAATATAATCATTCTAGACACAGAAGACTACAAATATAAAGTATAAATTTTATATCATTAAATTTGAAAATCTCACTAAAAGGACAATTTTCTAGAAAAATAAATTTACCAAAAATCACCCAAGAGGGAATAAAAACAAACAAAAAAGAAACAAACCCTGAGGAATAATCACTGAGGGAAAAAAGACAGTTGTTAATAACTATGTTCCCAAGTATCACTTAATCCATATAACTCTAAAGATGATTTCTATTATACCTTCAAGAAATAGGTAATTCTTATGCTAAAAAAGTTGCAAAACTTAATTTGCTTTAACCCCAGTGGTAAAACTTGTCAAGAACTGTCCACACAAACAGTAATACCAATTAAATGTACATGCAAAATTGCCAACAATATATTAACAAATTAATGGAACAATACTACAACGACAAAAGTTCATTCTAGAAATGTAAGGATGGTACCTATCAAAACTATGACTAAGAGATTAAAAAAGAAAACCCTGGAGGCTGAGGGTGTGACTCAGTGGCAGGGAGCATGCCTAGCACATTTGAGGAACTGAGTTCAATCCCTAGCACCCATGGTAATCTTACTAGATGCATTAAAGGGGCTTTTAATGAAAATTCAACTTTTGATTCTGATAAAAACAGTTAACATACTAGTAAAAAGAAGGGTTTTTCCTCTGCATGCCCTGTTGAAATGAATAACAAACAGAGAACTTAAAACTGACAAACTAGAAGTAATTTCATTAAAGACAGAACAAAATTAAGGGTGATTACCCTCACTGCTCTTTTTTAATATTATTCTTGAAGTTTTATCTAAAAGAAGAAAATAGAGATGAGGTATTAGAAGACTCTTCTTAATGATTACTACTTAAGAGACAACCATCATTTATGAAATTCCAAGCACACATACAGAGTGAATTAAGTCATACAAGTCAAATACATAGTAATCTGCTGTTTTCCTTCAAATTTGTGATAACCAATTTGAAAAGATAGTGGGAGAAAATACAAGTCACCATAACAACAAAATACATATCCCTCTCAGGAATAAACTAAGCAAGAAAATTACACAGACAATTAGCTAATCATTTGTGAAAAAATAAACAGTTTTACCACCTTTAAAATCATCTAAAGCATAATACCATAAAAGCAACAGAAAGACATACAGGTGAATACTTTTAAAATCTTGGATTTTGGAAGATTTTTTTTTTACACTTTAGTATCAAAGACAGTAACTATGAAGAAAGATGGACAGATCTGACTACATAAAAACTAAACCATTAAATTTCAAAATGTATCATATATAAAGATAAAAGAAAAATGACACATTGGGCAAAATTATCACTAATATGTATAA
Organism: Hydrochoerus hydrochaeris; assembly: GCA_004027455.1. Taxonomy (NCBI): domain Eukaryota; kingdom Metazoa; phylum Chordata; class Mammalia; order Rodentia; family Hydrochaeridae; genus Hydrochoerus; species Hydrochoerus hydrochaeris. Next base: position 202,532 of record PVLA01001755.1, on the reverse strand, counting down.
AAGTTAATTATTATACACATACTGAGCTCTCATGGGGCCACTGCAAAAAGATAAAAGATCTCAATAATAGAAAAAGTGGCAAGAGGTGAACAGACAATACACTGAAGGATAATAAATGGATAAGAATATGTTCAACTCATTAGTAATCAAAAACATAAGATTTTCTTCACATTTACAAGGATAAAAGGAATAATATCTAGTATTGCTGAGAGTATGAAGAAATTGGCACAATTTTTCTGTAAGGAAATTTTGTAAAACACAATATAAATCTCAATAATGTAGATAATTTCTGGATATCAAAATTTCAGTTCCAATTTACCCTAAGAAAATATACAAGTTGATGCTGGGGATTTAGCTCAGTGGTATAACTGCCTGCCTGGCAAGCACAAGGTCGTGAGTTTGATCCCCAGTCCAAAAAAAAAAAAAAAAAATATATATATATATATATATATATAATATATATATATATTATATATATACATACAAGTTGAAAGTTCTTGCCCTAGTATAAATTACTGTACAGTTATGGTGATGGTCTAAAGTGGTGGAAGGTCAAAGCAGGAACTCTTACCACTTCCCACTTCTTCTTTAGCCCTAATTGCAACTTCCCTTCCTGTTTGCATGCACAGAGAATTCCAATGGGTTCCTCACATGTCATCAATGCCACGACATGCACCACTTCTGATTAGAGGTCATATAACTCTCTGCCTCTCTGTATCTGGTCAAAGGAGAAAGCCCAACAGCCATGGGTTGTGTGCTCCTTTCCACGTCATCAACTCAATAAACCTGTTCATTTTGTACTTTTTGCTTCTCTATGGCATCAGAATACTTTAATACAAGTATACTAAATTTGGCTATTAATAAAAAAAGGTCAGGGCTGGGGATTTAGCTCAGTGGCATAACCACCTGCCTGGCAAGCATGAGGCTGTGAGTTTGATCCCTGGTTAAAAAAAAAAAAATCTAGCTATAAGGGATATCTGTCACTGAAACATTGTTAATAATGGGCAGAAATTAGCTAAATAAACCAGTCCTCAAAGGAATGGATAAATGATAATTCCATATTATGACAAGTACTATAGCCAACAGCCATTAAAATGATACTACTATGAGTCTACTTGTTAAGTGACATGTAGGTGACAATCACTTTTTGTTTGAGATAGGCTTTTATTAAATTTCCCAGGCTAGCCATGAATTCTTGATCCTCCTATTTCAATCTCCAAGATACTGGGATTATTGGTATGCAAAATCTAACACTACACAATTTTTGTTTTGTCTATATATAGTTGAATATATATATAAATATATAAATATATATATATATATATATATATAAACAACTATGTAGATATGTGAATATATACACCTTCTTTAGAACAAAGTATAAAAGGACAAAAATAACCATTCTGATGGATAATGGTATTACAGGAATATTAATTATCTGCCCAACAAATGATACCAAAATTTAGTGGCTTAAACAAAAAACATTCATTATCAGTTTCCATAAGGCTGGAATTCAGGAAGCAGCTTAGCTAGGTGGTTCTGCTTCATGGATCTCAAGAAATTTCAGTCAAGATGGTGGTCAAGGCTTCCAGCACCCAAAGGTGGTTGGTGTACCGAGACTAATTCACACAGCTGTCAACAGGATGCCTCAATCCTTGCCTTATAGACTTTCTGATGTGTCTTCTTGCCATGGCAGCTGGCTTCCTCCAAGCATGACAGAGGCTATAACATCTTTATAACCTATCCTAAAAAGCCACATTGCTATTTCTATGACATACTAGGCATTAAAAAAAAGTGTTACCAGGCGTAGTAGTACATGACTGGTAATTTAGCTACTTGGGAAGCTGGGTCAGGAAGACAAGTTCAAGGCCAATGTTATAGTCAAGACTTGCAAGAGAACAGACTTAATACAGGACACATAATTTATACAATTATTTTATAATATTCACCCAAAAAGTCAAATGCAGAAGAGTGCAAGAGATCTGTCAGTGCGGTACAGACTTGAAGAATCCAGTCAAGGGTCTGGATCCCATGGCAATATCCCAATGAGTCCAATCGGAGGCCTAGAGCCCACAGCAATGTCTCATGCAAGTCTGTATCATGGAGGCCCAAAGGCCAGTGGTGAAAGCTAGAAGGTCTGTACTAGAAGGCTGAAGGATCTGCACTGGAGCCAGAAAGTAAAGCGCAAGGTGAAACCCAAAGCTCCCCTGAAGAGAACAGCAGCTATCCCTGGTACAGGAAGGACCTAAGCTCCAATACCACCACCAAGTTTGCTATCAGGAAAACCAGCCACAGCAAACTTCTCCAGGAGAATCAACAGCTTGCAATCTTCCCTTCTGATTCTCCTTTTATGCTGTTCAGGCAGTATTCTTCATGTGGATTTTTCATGCCCAGAACCACACTGACTCAGTTCAGCTGGGTGTTTGCACTCAAGTTGACCATTAATTAATCCACCACAGCCAACTGGGACAATTTTGTTAGACTATCTCAAAATAAAAAATAAGTTCTGTGTGGGGGCATGTGCCTATAATCTCAGCACTTGGGAGGCTAAGGCAGGAGGATTACCACTGGTTCAAAGCCATCCTGGGCTACATATTGAATTCAAGACCACCCTGAACTACAACATAAGACCCTACATCAATTAATCACTCACTCACTCACTCACTCACTCACTCACTCAGGCAACCAACCAGGCTAGCCCAGTATACACAATGCCACAGGTTCAATCCCTAGTACTGCAAAAAATAAAAAAACATGCAAAAAAAAAAAATCATTAAGTCCAGCCTCTTACTCAAAGGGAGAAAAACTAAGTTATACCTCTTGAAGCAGTAAGTATTCATTCAGTCTGTGGACTATTTTGAAATCCCAAAAAGTGATTGGTAGTATATCCAGAAAAAGTATACAATTTATTTGTAAATGAAAAATTTCACAAATAGATGAATATATAAAGGCATAAAGAGACAACTTAAAAATCCTCAATAAGCATATGTGCCTTCCCACAAAAGCTAACACAATCCCAGTCTGAATAGGAGAAAAATGGTATCCCGAACAAGTTCTGTGATACTCTATACCATTTACACCACATCCAGAATATCCTGTTTGGCTCTGAGTACTACACTTAGTAAATGTGAAATGGAAAGTGAACAAACTGGAGCTCACCATTTAGACAAGTTACTTTAGGAATGAAGAACAATCTAGGGAGAAACTGGAAGTGTCTGCCTTAAAGTAGTTAGACTTAAGAGGGAGAGAAAAGAGTAGGGTATATCATAGCCTTCCCTGTATACACATGGAAAAGTTAAGAGGTAAGAGGTGGAACTTGAACCAATGAGTCAGGTAACAGGTATTCAATCACCTCAATATGATGAACTGTTTAACAATTAGAGTTGGTAAAATAAACCTTGAGCCATTCAATGAATTTTCCAAGTGGCTACAGGAGAAATATACAGAGTCAGAGCGGGCATGGGGCTCAGTTACTCTGAAGTTCATGTCCCTACTCATACTGGTATGGCTAATATTGAAACCAACCATATGGCTTTTGCCAAAGCAGAAGACCTGACAATAGGGCCTAAGCCAAGAAGTATAAATGAAACTTTTGGCAGTTTGTACAATATAGTGCCTGGCACATAAAGCAGTAAGTGCCTGACTTGCAAACATCAAGATGCAAACTTTTACAGGTGCATCGTATGAGTCACAGGTGTACTGTGTAAGGGTCACTTTGCTGGATTTTGAAGAAATCTAACTTACATTCTCCTGGAACAGAACTTGTTCATAAGTTAGGAACTCACTGTTAGGTATGTGCTTTATGAATTTCAACTATTACCTGTGTTGACTCAGAGTATTATGGAATGTTCTGCAAGTTTCCTTCTAATTTCTAAGACTACAAAAAAAGTTTAAGTCACTATCACTATAATCCTGATGGTCAGCTTCAGAAATAATATAAATACTTAAGGGTAGGTGTGACAAAATTTATCTTCAAAGGTAGGATGGTTGGACACGCTTTGGGAAATCACACAGAACAGAGGTAGACATTTATACTGCATAGACATATAAAAACCACAAAACCCAAAATAAGACACAACAAACATGTCATAGCTTCATTGGTGGATATGACCTTTCTAACATGAAGTTATTTTTAAAAATTAATTAATTTTTTTGGAGACCATGCTATGCAGTTAAGGTTGGACTTGAAACTCACTATGTAACCCACACTGGCCTCGAACTTGCAGCAATCCTACTACCTCATCCTCCCCAGCGCTGGGACTACAGGCATGTGCCACCATGCCTCTCATGAAGTTATTTTAAAAAAGGAGACTTAAACTGGGATACTTCATCTCCTTAGCACAAATTAAATTACTACAATTAGATTACTCACCCATGCCTGCCAACTACCCACCACAACTGAAAACTTACTTTTTGGGTGCCAGCAGCCTGGATATTCTGCCATGTTGCTATAGGTTCTGTCGCTATGTGCCACTCTGGGTAAGTTTTCGTGAGTAACTTCACAAAGGTAGACTTTCCCACAGCTGTAATGTAAACAGCATATATTGGGATTGTTCTCAAATCAGGATGAAGAAAGTTACTATACTCTAATATGAAATGCCCCAGTCAAGGGGCACTAGTACCAGCAGCCATACTATTGTCAGACTCATGACAGATCTGGCCATGCTAACTAGAGTCATTATAATCAATACAGGGAACAGAAAAAAATTCCTTTCAAGGTTTGATCAGCAATTCTAAAGTCCCCATCTCCCAGAGACAAAGTAGTTAGCAGCACTGAAAACTTAACAGAGCCATCAAAAGTGGGTAAAATCAACTATGTAAACTGTAAACCATAGCTCAGGAGGTCAGAGCATTCTCTTCTGAAAAAACATTTGGGCTAAGACCTGAAAGATGAACAGTTAGCCAGAATGAGGGAAGGATAATCTGGGTAGAGGGTAGCATGAACGAAGGCCTAAGAGGAGAAAGAACTCTGCACATGACAAAACAGAAGAGGCTCTGGAATAAGCCAGCGACACTACAGCATGAGTGGATGAGGAAGAGTGGCTTGAGATGGGAGCAGCCAAAGACAGGGAGTCTAGTGCCAAGGTCACGCATGACCTGGTAGCTCTTGCAAGAAGGCTGATTTTTTAAGGGAAAAGGGAAGTCACTGACAATGGGTTTTAGGCAGAGAAATTGGTGATTCCTTCTCATTTGCAAAGGATCCCTCTGCCAGCTGTATAAAAATGAGCTGAAGCTAAAGTAGGCAGATCAGCCATATAATAGTAGCTTGACCAATGTGATGCAAGGAGATAGAAAGTAGTGGTAGTAGTGGTTGCTTTGAAAAATATCTGAGAATGTAATCAACCTAGTACCAATCACTTAAGCTATCTTTTGCCACTTCACTAATGTCTGACTCATACTTCCCCTGAACTCCAGGGACACAGAACTCTCCAGACATCTCCTTTGGACATCCCACAAACACCTCACAGTCAATATATCCCCCAAATGAGCTTATCATCTTTCTCATCAAACTGAGCTTCCTCCTGTATCCTAGACCTCAGGTTATGGCAATATCATTCACCTACTGTCAGAATATCTTCCTCCTCTGCCAAACCTCAAATAGTCATTAGTCCTTTGCTTCCAGCTTTCCCCCATCTGTTCTCTTCTCTCCATTTAAACCTCTATGCCCAAGATGAAGTTCTCCTCAGCCCTTGCATCTCCAATTCCATCCTCATTCTCTTCATCCCAATCTCCACACTGCAGCCATATTGCACATAAAATACTGCTTCAAATCCTCTGACAGCTCCCTGTTGCCTTCATGATAAAAATCAGAATGATACCAGATACAAGATCTGGTTCCTATATATGCCTCACCAGGCCCAGCTTTCCTGTACTCCTGCCTGACCAAACTCTTTGCAACTCCAACCACACCATATTCTTGCCTGCAAATTATGACTTGGCATTCCTCTCTCCTCACCTGGCCAATTGCCACTCAATTTTCAAGGTTCTACTTAAAAGAATTGCCTGTGTAAGGCTCTTCAGACCCTGATGCCTCTCAACTGGATTCCTTTGTGCTTGGCCTGGCATTCTGCGGGTAAGACTCCATCACTGGAATGATAACTGTATTTCTCTAGGTAGAAGATAAGGTTCCTGTAGGGTAGAGAACAAAGACTTTACATTTTGTTCAGTCTCTGCTCTTCTCACACATCTGTGAAGAAGTGCTTTCCCCTGCTCTTCCATATCTATATCTAAATCCTTTTCCCTACCAAAGCCAAGGTCTTCCCTTATCCATGAAGCTCAGGAATTTTCTAGCTCATACCAAATTCCTACCATGCTGGTCAGTTATCAATTGATTGAGTTTGTATATTTTCAGATAGGCCCTAGCTTAAAATTTTTTAGCCCAGTGGTTAATATTTGAGTTGCAAACTGTTCAATAACATGAAACACGGCCCCTGTCTACCAGCTAAAAAAGTACTTTAAATAATGTAGAAATGGAAAGGTAGTTGACTTGTTGAGTGGTTAGGACTGAATGTTGAATTACTGGCATTTTTTTAACTGACATTTTTAAAATGTGAAAAGTGATTACCTAAACAACTGTTGGAGATGGGATGGAAGGACTCTGAGGGTGAGGCAGTGCCAATTTCATCTCTGAGATCAGACACTATTAGTTCATCTAAGGGCATTCTGGCCTTAGAATCCAACTCATGCCATTTAAACACATAAAGCCTGGAATGCCAACAAATTAGATGTAATGGGAAATACGAAATACATGGTTCTGATTCCTGGAATAATCACTTCTGATATCCAGGGCACTCAATCCCATTCCCCATTCCAAGACTTCTGAAAAACCAATTTAGTAATCAAAAGCTAGCCTCAGCACACAATGACAATAAGCAGCAGTGGAAGGTCATAGGAGATGGCCATCCATATTGTAAGTTCTGAGAAAACCTAGGTAATTCACCATCAGGCAGAACAGTACTTCCTAAATGAATTCCACTGGGATTGAGCTGTGCTACCCAGAGATGTGGCTAAAAACAACTCAAAGTTAGCTATTTATAGTAGCATCTGAGATGACATACTTTTTCAGTGTTATGATACCTGAAAAGATTTTTTTCCTTCTTGCTTGGGTGTCTTTGTTTTTTTTAAAGACACATGACTTAATGTGTTCCCACTTTTAAAGGGGCTTTGTAAAAGTGGTGGCATTTGTTTCTCTACTGGCACAAAGGGCTCTTCTTAGTGACCCATGTGCACAGAAAGTTTCACTTCCCCAGGCAATACCAGCCTCTTATGACACACAATTTAGGTAGATGCCAGCTTAACTATTATTTTTCTATATGCAGTAGAGGTTTAAAGGTTTGATGAAGTTTGTGAAGTAAGATGACCTTATAAGAAGCATTAAATCTTCCCTTGGGGGCTTCTCTTTTAGAGTACTTTATATTACATGTCATGACTAAAAATGTTGGAAGTACTTTCTTTTTTCTTTCTTTTTTTTTTTTTTGCGGTACTAGGGATCGAACTCGCGACCTTGCGCTTGCCAGGCAGACACTTAAGCCACTGAGCTTAAATCCCCAGCCCCGGAAGCTTTTTCTTAAGGAGTACATTACTTCAATACACTGAGTTTCATTAGCTCCTGGAATGTCATTCCATAAGCTCAACCAAGGAGTTCATTGTCAATATTCATCTTTTCTCGATCCATGGTTTTTTCTTTCAAAAAGTTTTTCTATGAATTACAATGTTATGGCTATCAATACATTATGCTAAAATCTAGCAGTAAGAAGCAGCTGATGTAATACCCAAAATAATATAATTATAGCCATAGCTACTTGATGCTAAAAATCCAATAGTAAGACAGTATCTGATATAATACCCAAAAGTATATATTCTAGTATTTTAACACAGTAGCAATTAATGGTAATTTCTTAAATACACTGTTGTTTCTAGACACTTTCTTTTCCTGAACAAGATGGAACACATGAGAAAAAAAAATCCAATGCTGAAATCCTTTACCAAAGTAAAAGGGAGTAGTAAATACAAAACTAGTATCTTTTTTTTTTCTTTTAAAACCCTCCCCCGCAAATTTAGTCTGCTCCAGGGACTGTATTTGATGCTGCATCCATTCAGTCAATAGATATTTATGGAGGAGTGGCAGGTACTACAACCAAAATAATGAACTAGGCTGAGAGCCTGCCCTCAAGGAACTTACTTTTCTCTAACCCTGAGACTAAGTACCCCGTATCATACAGGCTCTGAGTCTAGAAGTATCTTAGGCAAACAAATCAGTCAGCATTCTTTTAAAAAACTTAGTCCCTTTTATTTTCTTTTCATAGGAAATTATTTACTGGGAGGAAAAAAAGGTTCCTCATGGCTTCCAGAGTATGATGCAAACTTATTCGTTCAGCATAAAAGAGCCTCACTGATCTAACGTACCCTCTTCCCTCACTTTGCCTCCCCAGTGATTCATCTTTCCATTGTTACCTTCTCTGTGAAGCCTCCTTGAACTCTCTCCAGCTCCACTTCATCCACAGGCAGAGTTAATTACTGCCTGCTCTGGCTTACCAAGGTATTACACTGTAATTATTTGTTCACTCATCACTCTCCAGTTAGACTGAGACATTGCTTTCTGAAGATAAAGGCTGTACCTTACTCTATATCCTGAATATCCAGACAAGAACTAAGAATATAGATGGATGGAGAGAATGAGGTTAATCCCAGAAACAAAAAATTCAGGATCAGTGTTTCAAATAAATAAGTTCTTCCCTCCTCCCATATACAATTTACATATTCAATAAAAGTAAAAGATGTATTTGTGATGATAATACCTAATTTCAAGTTCTGGAAGAATAGGAAAGACTTCTATTGCTTTAAGTATAAGTTTCTAGACTAAAAAGAGCAAAACAGTTTCCTCTTCTCTGGTTGGGTCTCTGAGAATGGTCTTAGATGATTCACTGACACTTACACTTTATGTATGCAGCAATCTTTCAATTTAGGTTTGTATTCATAGCATAACTGGCTTTGGATGATGATAATATACTTCAATGATGAATCACATTAAAAGATAGGTTAGCTATTCTAATTTTTGGATTTGAAGGGTTCTAGAAACCAAGATTTTGACTTTCAAGTAATTCACTGCATATAAACTTCATAGCTCATGTATATGCCATGAATCCCTACTTCACAGATCCACTTTCATCCATGCGGCTGTTTGTAACTTCAGGGTCAGAGTTACAAGACAGACTGGCAGAACTATAAGAAATGTCCCTTTAACATACCTAACTTCTTTTAGACCAAGGTTCACCTTCCCTTATTAAGGTTTCCCAAATGGGTACTCTCATTCTGATTTGTTTCAGGATACCAACCGTAACTATAGGAAACATTAACTCTTGACTTAAAAAAACAGAAAAGAGCTGAGTGTGATTTGCACCTCTAGCACTAATTAGGTTGGAGGCTGAGGCAGAAGGATCACTTGAGCTCAGAAGCTCAAGACTAGTCTAGGTAACATCGCAAGAATAACATATAAACTTCCATCTAAAAAACAGTTTAATATATTCCCGCTGTGCATACCAATGACTACCACATGGAAATCACAGAATAGGATCCTAGAAGGTCGTAAGCATCAAATGAGTACAACGTGCCAGTCGGGATCAGATGCTTAGGATACAAAGATGAACAGAGCACGAAGAGATTCCAACTTAAGGAAGGTGTTGAATGTGCAAACAAGCTCAAAAGAATTCAAATGCAGCCATAGCTCTGGGTACAAAATATCATGACATCCCACAGAGGAGGAGTTACTAATTCTGTCATTTGGGGGTGTGTGGTAAAGCAGAATAATGGGAGATGGAAGTAAAAAGAGTCCTATTAAGTCCCTGATCTTCTTTGCATCACCCTTTTCTTGTCAGCTGCATTCACTTCCAAGGCTTCAGCAGCCACCCCCTCTAGTCAACCTATTCCATATTTGAAATCTCGGCCTTCATCTCCAGCCTCTATTGATTTGTGACACATTCCAATAGGCCTCAGGACATGTCTCACAGGCACCTCACACACAATGAGCCATGCTTATCGCCCCCAGACCACCTCTTCCTTTATTCCCTCCTCTGATTTTAGAGTTAGTATCCAAATTATAAACCTTCTTCTGTGCCATCTTCCTTTACTTATCTTTACCCATCACTTCCAAGAAGCCACCGAATCCTCTCAATTCCACTTCCAAAATCTCTCCTAAATCTTCACTTCTCTGACCCTCATGTTCTTCCACTCAGGCCTACATCTTTTCTCCCTTCAATTATTACAATAGCCACAAAACTAGTCTATCTACTCAAACTTTCCCAATTTATTTTTTCATTCATCAAATGATGCAAAGCATTATGGGTTCTGCAGCAAGGAGACAAAATATCTTGCTTTATGCTCCATAAATTTCCTCCTTAAAATTAATCTGCTCATCATATATGCTGACTTCAGGTCTTCAACTGCCTCCTACTGCCAAAAGAATAAATTTCTAGCATAGTCTATAGGCTCTTCAAATTTTGGCAACCCTATCCTTTCAACCTTTTGCTCTGCTACCTTTTAAACTCCAAGCATTCAGCCATTTCCCTTTTATCAAAGCTGCATGTATTTCTTCAATCTTTACCATGTTAACAAATGCTACTTCCTAAGCCTGGGACACTTTTTCCTCTTCTCTCTGGAAATTCCAACTACAGAGATTCTGAGTTTCTATGCCCAAGCATGGATTTCATTGCACAATATGAAAATCATGCAGCTCCTGCCTTCGGTTATGAGGTCTTTGAAAAGCAGGAAATCTATTACACTCATTGCTGTGCTCAGCATCAGGGTGGACTCAAAGTATTCTCTAAGGCATGAAAAAGCAAGAAAGCAGCACAGCAATTTGGCCAGGTGAGGAAGCAAAGCTCAGAGAAATTGGGATCTCAGAGTTTACTGATGACCAAAGCACTTATTTGTGAAGTCCTCTGGGGTCTGAGACAGAGCTTCCTTTAGGGGTGTCTCAAAATATAAGACAGAACATCTTTAAATAACACTACCTGGCAGGTTGCAGGACCTTCCTTCTCATTCCTTTCAATGTTTCTGATCTGACTGGAAAAAAAAAAAAACAAAAAAAAAAAACCACACAGCTGGGGGTGCCTAGTATCAATTTACATTTGCAAACATTAACTTCAAGTGTGTTTTTAAAGCTGGCTTGCAATTTGACATTTCTCTTCCTCAAATACAGTACCAAACTATTTTATGCCTCCTCCTTTTTCCCCCGACTTCATTATAACCTTTCTTATTTCCTGTTAAAACAAAAAATGAAAAACAAAAAAACTTGACACAAAGACTTCCAAGGTCCTAGCACACCCACCCAAGTCAGCTCAAATATTCTGTCTTCCTTCATCTTACCAGGGATAAATTGTGCTCCAGCCAAGGTAAAACTCCATTTGGGCAGCAAATCCCATTCTTTCTTGCTTAAACACTCCAGTAATTCCACCCTCTCCTGTTTCTCCCCATTTACCCTAGACTACAGTATTTCCATCAACTTATGAACATGCACTAATTCCTCTTGTGAAAAGAAAAACAGAATTTAAAAATTCTCAAACTTTCTTCCAATTTCATCAATCACCCTATGACTCCTCTTTCTAGGAAATATTCCAGTTGTTTAACCCACTGTCTCCAATTCCTCACCTGCCATTCTTTTTGAATCTATACCAATCAGGCTTTTACTATGACCACTGTTTTTTCAAATGCTTTTTATTTGTGTATATTGTTCACATAGATTAATGGATTTAATTTTATCAGACTTGAACATGCACACAGCGCACTTTAATCACTTCCCCATCACTTGGTTGTTCCACCCTCCCTTATTTTCACTTTTGTTTGGGGGGGAATCAATATATATAGTATATTTTTAAAAGTTTTTTGAGGCTGGGGATTTAGCTCAGCGGTGTAAGTGCCTGCTTGGCAAACGTGAGGTTGTGAGTTTGATCCCCCTCAAAAAAGTTTTTTGGTATTTTATATATATATAGATAGATCATATTCATCATTGGGAGTTTGTACCTGTACATGATATAATTTGATTCCTCTCTTACCAATCTGCTCTCTTCCCTTCAACTCCTCTTCCCTTCCCTGTTACATTTTATCTTTTTTTAAAAAAATTTTCCCCTTTTCCCTTCTTTCCTTTTCCCCTTCCCCCACTATAGTTCCTCTTCCTTCTGAACAATTTTTTCCCATTTCACAATATCTACTATATGTCTTGGTCCTTTTTTCAGTTTCTCCTCCCACCCTTAAAACTGTCTTTTTCAACTTTACTTACAACCTTCATTTACTTAAAACAGTGTTACACAATTGATCATCCCCCTACTCTGAATACCTTCCTTACTTAGCTTCCAGAATATTGATTTATTTATTTTTTTCCTTCCTGTCACAGTAGTCTCTACTTTTCAGTTTCCTCTGCTGGTTCCTTCCATCTTCCCATACTCGACATCTGTATGTCCTAAAGCTCAGTCCCTTCCATCAACACAGTCTTGGTTTTAAGCACTGTCTGCATTTATATCTCTAATCCAGGAATTCTCTGAATTCTGAACTCCTTCAACTGCTGACTCAACACATTTTGGATATCTAACAGGTTTAACACCAAAATCTTGATACCACCCCTCCAATCTGTTCTTCTCAGTCCTCTCCATTTAAGAACACCTGAACTCTATCTTGCAAGTTGTTTAGGCTGCTTACCCCTTTCTCACATTACACACTCAGTCTGTCACCAAATCCAATGTCCCTATCTTAAAACGTGACTTTCATCTTGGTCCAACTTACCATACCTTATCACTACAATGTTCTCCTAACACCTCCCTTTCAAACATCAGCCAGGTGATTTTGTCATTCTTAAACCATCTAATGACTTCTTGTCTCAAACACATTAAAAAGCTCATGATGGACACTAAGGTCTACATAATCTGATCATCCTTTACACATCTGACCTCATCTCCCTCCACTCTCTTCCTTACACTACTCTGGGCACAATGGGTTCCTTTCTATTTCCTGAACACATTTTTCCATCACTTCTCTACTTATTCCTCACCTTGTTTGAAAGACTTTTCTGGTTATCCACATGATTCACTCTCTTTCTTCATGTTTTTTGTGTTTGTTTGTTTGAATCATATGGTACTTCCTCTGTTAGGCCTTTCCTAACTACCCTATTTTAAGTGACAACTTCCCTCACCCCTGATTCTTCTCCATCACTCATTACTAACATACTGTGTACCTTAATATATGTCATTTATTGTCTATCTCTTCCCATTAGAGTTCCAGGACAGCAGATTTTTATTTGTTCTGTTCACAGTTGTATCTTTAGGACCAAGAACAATGCTAGCATATGTAAGTTGCCCAAACAGTGATTTCTTGAATGAATAAAATAAAAATTCTGCTTGCTGCGAGACTGTCTTTCAGTATTTAACTGTTTTATGGTTCAGGTCCTTTGTTAGTCAAAGAATCAAGTTACAATTCAGTAACATTAAATTGAAATGTCTTGCTTTTATTTGCTTTTTCATTATATCTAAACTACTGGATCTCTTTTATAAATTGTAAATTCTTAAATACGTAAAGTTTAAGAAGGCAGTTAAGAAATTACAGTACAACTAACACAAGGACATGGCAAAAACAGTAAACGTAACTGAACGACTGAAGTTCAGGAACTTTCAGAGTTAAGAGTGGTCAAATAGAATATACACAGGACATCTGGTTAAAAAAGACAAACTAAGATTCGTTGCTTCTATTTCCATCTTCTAATAGAACAACCAGTAGAATCTTTGTCCTGTCTACAATCTGCGTGGCTTTTACACCCCGCCAAAACGTGTTCCTTCGGGCGGGTACTGAAGGTTAGGCTCTAACAGTCTAAGCCGCAAAGCTCCAAGGTGTTCTATGCGAAGAGAAAAACCCTGTCGGCTCAGAATGGGCAGGCCGCTCAGTCTCACAGGACGAGGGATGAGGGGAGGATTTCGAGCCCAACAGCCTTTTCCCGACTCTCAAACACCTGCTTAGCGGAGGCCACGGCTTGGCAGCCACATTCTGGCCCTTACCAATGTTGCCTTCGATGGAGAGCCTTCGGGGCTCGCACCCCGCGTGCAGGGCCCTGGAGGAGGAGGGCGCGCCCTCGAGTGACTTCTGGGCCATTGAACAGAAGGGCGTTCGAAGCCGACTCAGAAAGAGCCACACCATCGCCATCCCACCCACACGCAGCGGAGCTATCACTTCCGCCGTAAGCACTTCCGCCCTCGGTACCGCAGTTCGCCCGCCCAGGCTCGCCTCTGACGTCAGGCGACCTCCAGGCAGGAAGTGGGTGGGGTTGAGCGGGCGGAGAAGGAGGGGGCCCAAGGAACCAGTCTGTTCTCGCGATGTTTATAGAATAGATTTCAAAGAAAGAAGTCTTACGTAGGGGTGCGGGAGAGTTTGCTGATAAGTGGAGTTGCGTGGATGCTAACCGACTGTCTGTTCTTCTTTATTGGACAAACAACATTTTAAGAGCGAGATGATCTTCACACTCCTCATTTTTGCGTTTCTGTAGACAAAAATAATGGTGATTTTAAAAGATTCTTTTTACCCAGAGGTTTGTTGTCTATATTTTATTCGATATGGGAAGAAACTGGAGGATTATACGCAGGAAAATAACACAATCTGATGACATAAACTTACTTTTTCCGATTCCCTATAACTCCAAGCACAATGCCGGCATATTACTGAATAAAATAACAAATTAGTTCATTGATTACTCCCCCATTTTTGCTTCCTGAATAAATAAATGTTCGCTCAATTGATTTACATAATAACCAAAGAATCCCATCCAGAAAAGGTGGCGGAGGCTCAGGATATGACTGGAACTCATTTAAACCTGACATTTTGGGTTCTGTGGGCGTGAATAATGGGTGGGGTGCGGTGCAGGACAAGGTGGGTGGCGGGGGCGTTCAGAATGAGATTTGTAAAAGATTGAGAAGAGCCCACGGTAGACCTACAGGTACACAAAATTCAAATTCTGCTGTCTGTGAATTGTGCACTGCGGAGAGACAGGGACTTGAGCTGCACACCCATCGTCAAAACAAACTGAAGTAATGATTTACAAAGTGTTATCAGAAGTTCATTTTAGTTCCCATAGCTTAAATCGCAGCAGTCAAACCTGGAGAAGCCAAAACCAACTTTCAGGCAGCGCTTACAAGTGAGCAGTTTTTGGAGACTGGACTTTGGTTTCAGGGTGAGCAGGGAGGGGCTAGGACCTTTGACACCTGTCTTGAAACCGTTTGCATGGAAACACGGTACTTTTTTCTTATATTGATGTTAGATGGAATGACTAAAGTCACATCTGTATATTAAGCATGTTATTTTTTAAAAACACATTGAAAATTTTTTTAGGGCAACATGGGTGGAGCGCTGGTGGAGGTCAGAGAAGCCAAAGTCCAACCATTCTCACCCCTACTCCTGCAGCCACTTTGTGTAACATTACTGCTTATATTTCTTTGCCTGTGTAAATTCAGACTTGAAGTGTTTATAAGAAAAAAAAAGTTGGAGAGGCTCTCTGCATGCTCAGGTTCTAGTTGCCTAGGGTTGTTAAGGTCAAATGAAATTGTAGACTAAAGTGTAGACAAACAACTACATCTGTTCCTGAAAGTTAGAGCTCCAGCCGGGGATGTAGCTCAGCAGCACAGTGCCTGGTTTGCAAGTGTGAGACCTTGATATGATTCCTGGTACAAAAAAAAAAAAAAAAGCTTTTCAAAGCTATTTTTAAAAACTTTATGATGAAGCATAATATATGGTGGGGGAAAAGAGCATGTGTTTTAAGTGCCACGGTTCAGTGAAATGTTCACAAACTGAAAACTTGCATTCGCCTGGATTCCAATGAAGAAACAGCATCATCAGTTACTATGTAGCTCAAGGGTAACTGCTAGCCTTTTAGTTTCTAACACTAAAAATCAGTTTTGCCTCTTCTGTATATGAATGAAATCATCTAATATGTATTTTACCTTAACATTATCTGTAAGATTCATCTGTGTTCCATGTAGTAGTTGTAATTCATTCATTCTCACTATTACAGAGTTTACTACTGTGTCATTATAGCCCAATGTATTTTATCCATCCCACTATTGACAAATATTTGGGAGTTTCTAGATATGAGCCATTATAAACAGTGCTGTTAGAAGTATTCTTGTATATGTCTTTGATAAACAAAAATATCTAATTCCCCTGGGTTATATACCTAGGGATGGAACTATTGTGTGATAAATTATAGGTACGCTCAGTTTAAGACAATATTCTCAAATAGCAAACAGTTTCTCAGTGTCTGACTATACCAACTGACAATGCCACCATCAGTGATTGAGTTCTGGGTTGTTCCACAACCAACAGATGGTTTTGTCAGCTGTTTTTTTTTTTTCATTTTATCCATTCTTCTCCATATAATGATGCCTTATAGGTTTAATATGCATTTTTCCTGATAATTAATTACTAGCCATTACAGAATCCATTGTTGTGAAAAATCTGTTCAAATTTTATACCCATTTTTCTATTGACTGTCTTTTGTTTTATTCTTTATATATTTTAATATGACTCCTTTGTATTTTTTTGTTCTTTGGATTGCTTCAAAAAAGTTTTTATTTCTTGTTTTTATATAAGTATAAATTAATAAGCTAAAATATTATTTGCCTAATTGCTTGTAAATTATCCAAATGCCATCGTTAATAATGATTCTTTTTGGTGGGGTTACTAGGAATTGAATTCAAAGACCTCACATTTGCAAGGCAGGTGCTGTGCCACTGAGCTAAATCCTCAGCTCCAGGTAATGATTCTTCTATCCTCCATTATTTATTCGTGCTTACTTGATTTTACATTATACCATACATAAAGATTCAGTATACTTCCAAGTTCTTGGGAGAATTGTGTTGGCCCAGCTGGGGTCAGGCATTTAATATTAGTCCATCAGCTGTGGCCAAAAGATAAGCCTCTGATGGAACAAACATAGGTGTTGGGGCTCCATCTCTATTCATGAAGAAGAGCAATTAAAGAAAACATGAGCAAGAAAGATACAAAGAAAAATTTTAAAAATTTAGGATCAGTTCTTACTGGCAGTGGAAAATGGTGTTTTTGTCCTAGTTCAAGATAGCAAGAAGACAGGAATAATGGCACATTGGTGAAAGAATTGCCTTGCACTTTTGTGGAAGAATGAGATACTTTCTGTGCCTGGTGGGTAAGGTAGGAGGGGTGCTATCAGATACTTGCCAGAGTTTGATGCTGAAACTGATGTTTCCTGCAGGGATTCATCATCTACTCATTCATTCAGTGTTTGCTGAGTATCTACTATGTTCCCTATACTCTGTGTACTCCTTGGAAAGAGTTAATATTTTTCAAATGTTTATAAATACTACTGTGAAAAATAAAAGGCTGACTAATTTTACATAAAACACCATGCAACCATTAAAATGGGAGATAGACAATAATATGACTTTCTTCCACTGCTTGGACTTTTGGTCAGCTACATCTCGTTAATATCAAAGATTTTCTAAACCAGGTGTAGTGGCACATGTACTCAGGAGGCTGAGGCAGGGGGATTGCTGTGAGTTTTAGGCCGACCTGGGCTACAAAGTGAGCTAAAGGCCAGCCTGAACTGCATGGCAAGACCCTGTCTCAAAAAGACACACACACACACACACACACACACACATGCACAGATGATTTTCTAATGTGCTGGACTGTGCTAGTTTGATTTGGTTAAGCTGACAAGTATGTTTCCTGGATGCCCTGCCAGCAAGGCTCTTACTAGAGTTGCCCAAAAAGAGGATCTAGTGTGAAATTTGAAATGCAAAATGAGAGCACCAACCTTGTCCACTGGGGAGAGCAATGCAGTCCATAGAATGACAGATAGATGAACCCAGCAAGCATATCCTATTTAGTCTTCCACATAGCAGTGACTCCTCTCTATCCTACAATTCCTTGAAGAGCTTCCATTCCCTAGCTCCCCCTACCTTTGGGTAAAGCCTCATTCCTGAAATAAATTTTGTATTCCCATAATACCCATGATAATTCTGTTCTTCTGAATGAACTCTGACTGCTACATTTAATCATAAAGGAAGCATATAAGGAGGTGGTTAACAACGTAGGCTTTAGCTGGATGTAGTGACACATGGCTGTAATCCCAGAACTCTGGGAGACTAAGGCAGGAGGATTCCAAGTTCAAGCCCAGCCTGGGAAACTCAATAACTTAGTGAGACCCTGCCTCAAAATAAAAATTTAAAAGTGTTCTGGGGGTGTAGCTCAGTGCCAAGGCCCTGTGTCAACCCCAGTACTGGGGTAGGGGCAGGGACAGGGAGAATATGGATTTGAGAGAAGGGAATGTAGTTCGGTTGTAGAGCTCTCACCTAGCATATGCGAGACTCTGGATTTCATACCCAGAACTGCAAAAAAAGGGGGGGAAAAAAAGCTCTCTGGATTCTAATGTCTTGGAGTTGAGAATTAAGACAGTGCATCTACTTGCAGCACTTGCTTTTCACTTTCTTCAAGCCACTGTCTTTCTGTCTTGGCAGTTGATATCCTAACATCCACAGGATAATCTAGAACATCACTGTTTTTTCCTTAAGTAGGTTAGGAGTAGGGATGACATAGGGGTGGAAGGAGTCAAATGGGTATGGGGAGATGTGAAAGTATGACCTGGTCATCTTGCCCACCTTTCCCCCTTATGCGAAAATTCCAATGCACCTCTAGAGCAGGTAGTACCAGCGCACTGTGTATCATCAGAGCCTGTGTGTGTGTGTGTGTGTGTGTGTGTGTGTGTGTGTGTCCCTGCCTCCAGCCTCCTTCCTGTGCTTTCATTTCCAGTACCCAGCTTCTCCAGAGGTCTGCCTTCAGCCTGTGGGTGCACATATGGAAAGCTAAAGATTTTACATCATAATCACTAGCAAGCATGGGACTGTGAAAGCCAGAGGGCCTTGATAGAGCTCAGCTAAAGCTGCTTTCTGAGGGGCTTTGCCTGAGAGCACCCCTTTGCTGTACTTCCTCCTATTTCCTTTTCTGCCTCTCTGTCTTAATAAGTCACTTGCAAGTAACTCCTCATTTTAGGGCCTACTTCTAGCAAAACTTTCTTAATACTGAAATCCTCTACAAACTTCTGAAAACAGTTCTCACCCAACCTCATCCTCAGAAGGCAAGTGAGGTGATGATGAGAGAGGAAAGTCTGACACTAAAGACCCCCGTGCTTAACCACCTGGGCCCCACTGCCTTCAAGTAGGTGTGTCCAGGTTAGCTCAGGGACCGGTTAGGATGTGATCAGGAGCATAAGCCTGGGTTTGGCTAGGTGAAGAAAGGAAAGGGGCACCAGACAGAAGTGAGGACCTAGTTCTGCCACTAACTGACTGAGTGGTCTAAAAACTAACTAATATATTAGTTTAAAAGGAAGGTGATGCTAATGTCTGCTTCATGAGGAGGAAATCCACATGTAGCTCCCAACTCTGTCCTTAGCATATTGTAAGCACTCATTAAATGTTAGGTATTATTATTATACCATTTTTTCTTGTGTGAACAGTATATGTATGTCTCCCCTTTATTTTATAAGTTCCTGATTGGCAGGAATCATTTTTGTGGGAAACAAATATAATTTGGCCTTATTTAGGAATTCTGCATATGAAAATTTCAGTGAATACTTGTAAAACTAAACAAATTAAACAGAACTAACCAATGGAAGAGGGTGGGGGGAAAGTAAATGAGGAGAGAGAGAGACACAGAGAGGCAGAGAAAGACAGAACAGGAGGAAGAGGAGGGGCATAGGGAAAGGGAAAGAAAATGTTTTTAAGGGTACTACTATTTTCTTGATTAGTTTAGGGGAAAAATACAACCTAATCTTCAGTAACAAAGAACCTCAGAGAGCTCTTAAGCCTATTATGATCTAAATACTTTGCCTAAGTACTATTGTATTTCAGCCACTTATGTTGCATTTTGTAAGCCTTGAGTTCATGTTTTTTGTTTGTTTGTTTGTTTGTTTGTTTTTAGTACTGGGAATCAAACTCAGGACCTTGTACTTGCCAGGCAGGTGCTTATGCCTCCGAGCCATATCCCCAGACTGATTTCATATTCTTTAGGGTGCTGCCCTTACATCTGTGAAAGTCCAGATTGCTTAACTCCCTAAGAGTTATCTAGTTCTCATCCTTTATTACTCATGTTCAAGAAAAAAGTGTCAGGTACACTTGAATTTTATTCTTGCTTCTCTGAGATCTTCAAGACCTTAACTTCCCTGAGCCTCATTTTCCTCATTTGTAATATGGGGATAATAGTAGTTAGCACCCCAAAGGGACATTGTATGAATTAAAAATAATGTGTGAAAAGCTCTTAGCATTGTGTGTGACAGCCCAAGAAAAGAAGATCTCAACAGAGAAGTAAGTCTTGCAGGTTTTAATGTTTCATGACTGGTAACAGGGTCTCTAAGGGATCCTCAGAGAACTTGTTCTGACTTTAGAAGCACTTCCTGTGGACAATGGAGGGGCCTGCTTCATCATACTCAGGCTTGCTGATCCACATTTGCTGGAAGGTGGAGAGAGAAGCCAGGATGGAGCCTCCAATCCAGACTGAGTACTTCCGCTCTGGGGGAGCAATAATCTGCAAAGAGCAAATGTTGCATGATGATCATCAGTCTCCAGGAGTATAGGCAATGAACCTGGGTGCAATGTATCCACCCCCCACCCCTAAAGAAGAGCAGAGAAGTAGGACCAGAAATAATTTTATCCTCTTTTCAGACTGTTTTAAGAAAGGGCAGCTACCATGGTCAGAAATGAACAGGATAAACACTGTGGCAGATTAGATTATTGTCCAAAAAATGTCATTCTCTTGCCCTTCCTTCACTCTTCCCTGGGAAGAACACATTACTTGTCCCCAAAGTTTTTGGCTGGGTCATGTGTTATTCTTGTCCATTGGGATGTTGGTGGCCATGATACAAACTAGGGCTTGAAATGTGCTTACATAGTTAGGCATGTTGTCTTGCACCTTTACCTCAAACTGTCTTGAGCTTAACCTTTAGAAATTGGTTATCATGTCCAGTAACATTGAACGCTATCTAAATGGAATCCTTGACTCTTCAACTAATTTCCTATATATTTTT
Source organism: Hydrochoerus hydrochaeris (assembly GCA_004027455.1). Classification (NCBI taxonomy): domain Eukaryota; kingdom Metazoa; phylum Chordata; class Mammalia; order Rodentia; family Hydrochaeridae; genus Hydrochoerus; species Hydrochoerus hydrochaeris. The sequence goes on along the minus strand of PVLA01001755.1, from coordinate 181,450 downwards.
TTGAAGATAAGGTCCCACTATGTAGTTCAGGGTCTTGAACTCACTATGTAGCCCAGGTTGGCCTTGAACTCATAGTAATACTCTTGCCTTAGCCTCCTGAGAATGGGATTACAGGAATATGCCACCATACTCAACATTCCTAGTTTCTGAAGAGCTTAAGAATCCAACAACTAGAGCAAACCAGAGACTAAACTGATTGTTTTTAGTCTTCTTAAAATCTTTACATAGTTCCTAAATTGCAGAGATCATGGAATTGTAAAATAAGTAGAATGTTTAAAAGTTATCTTATTATTCAGATTTTTCAAGGACTGGGAATGCTAGTCACTAAGAAAAGGACTGGTTTTACTTCTGGGAAGTCTAAATTGTAAAATTGTGGCTTGTCTTCGACTGATGGTCCTAAATCTCTACTCCAACTCTACCTCAAATCTCTTCTTCCATGTCCTCAAGGCTTGCCTCCTCTTCTCCAATTCCTGCCCCTAAATTTTGCTGTCTAATTTGGCTAGAGCTCCTTTGCAACCTCACACACTCCTTAACACCCATGCTCATTCTATTTCTCCTGCCTGGAGTGCTTTTCCTCTTCCTCTTGTCTTATTTAGGTTACCTTGGAACTGATCATTTCTACCAACTGGATCCTCAGCTCCATGAATGCTGGTACAGGGTAGAAGCTGATGAATTCAGAAATGTATCCAGTCATTGGCGACTGTTTATCAGTATAGGTGAAGGGGTAATCTCAGACCTATTGAACCAGATCTGAAAGTGAGGTTAGGTGTGGTATCTTAACATGTGGTTCTGGTAAAAAGCCCTTGCCCAAGCTTGGCACTGTGCCCTCCATGCAGCAGCCTTGCTAAGTGAGCTATTCCTGAGGCTAGGTTAGAAAAACCTGCAGGCTTTCACTGGTTTTCTGGTGGTCCACTCTGCTACCCTGTGATACACAATGTCTGATAGGCAGGAGGAAGGCTTGGGACAGCCTTCCTTTCTGAAGAAGTCTCTCAAAATATTGATGTAGTATGTGTCCTCACACAGGCCTATTCCTCAGAGACTAGCTTTGTTGTGAAACTTTATAAATTTCTACTAATTTTTTATTTATAAAAAATAAGTCTTAACTCTTGTCCTGGATATGTTGGCAAGAAGATCCCCAGAAGCCCTAAGAAGTTTTCATATTTATTTGGAGACCAAAGGCACAGCAGAAGTTGTAGGCTGGTAGCAGCCTATGAGACAGTTGGCCCTGGTGAGATGCAGTGTGGAGAAGGCTGCAGTTAAGTTGAACAGCAGATCTGAGGCTGTCCAGTGATCGAAAAATGTCTCTGGGAGTTTGAAACGGCAGCTGGCCTTCTGATCACACATTCCATTTTCTCTTTGGAACTGCCACTCTCCTACTCTGTAGTAACCTTGGGTCCTTTCTAAAGTTTAAAAACCCTGTAGTGTTGCCTCCTTCTTTTCTCTCTACCTATAGTATTTCCCTCCTCCTGCTTTCTGCCTCAACCCCTTCAATATTCTTTTTATCTTAAATTCTTTCAGCCCCTTCTTCTCTTAAATTCTTTCAGCCCCTCTTCTTACCCATGTGGCTACATCTCTAGCCATCAGTGCCTGAAGATTCTAATCCTCCAAGATGAAAATGACTGCAGACCTGGCTGAAACTGAAACCCAGACCACCAAACTACCAGGCCCAGGAGCATCTCTGGGTAGGCAGGTGTTATGACTTCTGTCTAGATGTCCCCCCAAATCCATAGGTAGGGATTTTTCAGAGGTGGCCAAATCTAGAGTGTGTAAGGCTGGGATTGATTCTTGGTGCAATACTAGGATCAAGGGCATTATGATTAAGGGTATGAGTGCTACCTGTCCTAAGTAACCTGGATAAAATATAAGGGATAGAAAGACCTGTGGTTGACTCTTGTTGCTTTGCTACCTTCTGCTCACCATGAACTGTTTCTCCTCTGTGATGCCTATCTGTCATACCACCCAGCCTCAGAGTCAGTCATCTATGGACTAAAACCTCTATAAACTGTGAGATAAATAAATCTCTCCTCCTTTAATTTTGGGTGTTGTGTGTTTTGTGTCAGCAATGAGAAAAGTAACTAAGGCAGCAGGTCTTTGAACAAAGAACAGGAGAAGGAAACTAGGGCCCAGAGTCACCTTGATCTTCATGGTACTGGGGGCCAGGGCTGTGATCTCCTTTTGCATCCTGTCAGCAATGCCAGGGTACATGGTGGTGCCCCCAGAGAGGACATTGTTGGCATACAAATCCTTACGAATGTCAATGTCACATTTCATGATAGAATTGTAGGTTGTCTCATGAATTCCAGCAGACTCCATGCCTAGTGGAGATTATAGTAACTGGTCAACACCCACCTACTTTATAAATACACATAGCTTTACACCCTCATGTGATTCTTCTTCTCTTATTACAACTCCCTATTTCAGATCCTTAATCAGCCTCTAAACTAGATCATAAAATAAGATCCCCTAACTGGTCATGGCCCTGTCTTTGGTCCATTTCCCCCACCTCTAATCTTTCACACCATTCCTTAAGGCATGTTTCTAATGAAACACTTTTATCTATCTATATCTTCTTTTCACAGATTTGAGATATAATTCATGCACTATAAAAGTAGCTTCAGTAGTTCATTAGTTTATAGTATATCTAGAGTTGTGCAACCATTACCACAATGCAACTTTAGAACATTTTTAATGTTTCCAAAGAAACCCCACATCCATGAGCAGCCACCCCCCATTTTCTTCTCATGCATCTTGCAAGGAAACATTATATTATAAACTTTAATACAATCTGGTAGGTACTATCATTATTTCCATTTAATAGATGAGAAAACAGCAGTTTGAAGAAGATAACAAGTCCAAGAAGACAGGGCTTGAAAGGACAAAATCAAGAGTTAAAACCAAGTCTGAAAGTTAGGTATGATGGTGTATACACCTGTACTTTCAGAGATTAAGGAAGGAGGAATTCAAGTTTGAAATCAGCCTGAGAAACTTAGCAATTTAGCAAGGCCTCATTTGAAATTAAGCAATAAAAAAGGGTTGGGGCTATAGCTAAGTGGAAAGGCCCTGGGTTACATCTCTAGTACCACAAAACAAAACAAGTATGACCCCCAAACCAACCTTCTTTACTACTATACGTATGGTCTCTATGACCTAAGTGCTAGATGATCCCATGTAGTAGATCAACCATAATCTTGGTTCCATGTTATTTTCTCTATCTTGCTTTTCCTTTACCTTGGTTTTCTTACTCTTTTAAAGTATAGTTCATCTCATTGTACTGTTTGGTATATAGTTTTATCCCTTCCTAGTAAAATATAGGATATATAACAATAAAGTGTTCATGATGCTTAGTGTTTCTTTCCATAACTCACCGTCCCCTAACCACCCCCCTACCCTCTAGATCCATCCCCAGGTCTTGTGGGCCACAGCTCACCAATGAAGGAAGGCTGGAAAAGGGTCTCAGGGCAGCGGAAGCGCTCATTGCCAATGGTGATGACCTGCCCATCTGGCAGCTCATAGCTCTTCTCCAGGGAGGAAGATGAGGCTGCTGTAGCCATCTCATTCTCAAAATCCAGGGCCACATAGCATAACTTCTCCTTGATGTCTCGCACAATTTCTCTCTCAGCTGAAAGGAGCAGAAATCACAAAGTGGATATTCGGCTCTGCTAGTTTGGTTGTACTGTTATCTCCATGAAACCTTTCTTTTCTTTACATTTTACAACTACTTTGGCTGCAGTCTTAGGATGATGACAGGATTGCCCTGAAGAGGGGCAAGGGTCTCTCTATCACATGTTAATTTTCTACTTTTCTTTCTAAAGCAGGAATTCAAAGGCTTGGTTCCCAAGTAAGACTTTGTATTTCTCCTTGCTTTCACGGCTCAACCCCAACAAATTCTCATAGGCCTTGCAGGTGGCCTAACAGCTCATATTTTTAGACACAGTCTCATACTTTGTAACCCTAACAGACTCTAAAAGCATATTCCTAAAAATTTCTCTTGCCATGGTGGGCTGCATGATCCTCTCTCCTTAGAATTTCAGGTGTCTTTTATTCCATTTGTTCTTGTGGAGGCCCACCAGGATGGCTCCCCTTGAAAGAAGAGCATTTGTCTCCATTTTCACTAAAACTGGCCCTGTTTCCATGTATTGATATGTACAGAGCTGGCTGGGATATTTCTTTATCCCCTCAGTTGGCTTTAAGCAATGCAAATGGGGTTAGTCCAGGTGCTGAAGTATAATCTTTAAAGCAATGTGACAGGTCACTGATACCCCGGCTATAGCGCCCAAGTAGCATGCATAAACAAGGCCAGGTGACAGTGACACCAGGCTGTTAGCTGACATTGAAGGTAGCCTGAGGCTCAAGAATCTATGATGTCTTAAGGCATGAAGATTGCACATCAAAGCTAAAGCATCCACCCAACCCCAAAATGTAAGATACTCCTTCAAACTGCAGATTATTATTTCTGCATCTCTCTCTCTGAGTATTACAGAGGTGCTATTTTGCCTCCTACTTAGCCCATTTCACAGCATTCATGTACTGCCTGCCATTCTCACAGTCACTCATCCCTGAGCCACACCTTTCTTCATAAATTAATAAAAACTGGGTTCAGACCTGGGTCAAGGCCTTTGTTCCAGTTAGTCATTATTCTAACTGGACTTAGGACTCCCTTGGCTCTCCACCATTATAGATATGTATTTGTGTCTTTATTTGCACTGTGAGTTGCACTAGAAGTGGTAGATTGGAATTAACTCACTAGAATGCAATAACTTTTCCATGGGATTATAAATGTAAAGTCCACTGGCCTGCAACAAGGCCCAGAGAAAGCCTTTCTACACAACCTCAGACACAACAGAAGCACTGCTAGGTAATGAAATGCACCAGATCTTTATTCTCATTTAGCCTTGTCAAAACTACTGGTCCTGGAGAGATAAACAGAGGCAGCAGCAGACCTCTGGGCAAGGAGAGAATGCTGCGAAAGGGCATAAAGGAGGGCTCAGTCAAGTGTTGCTTAGAACAACTAGATCTCACCCTTGTCCCTCTCCCTGGGGTGACTTGGGCACTTTTCTCCTTTAGTAAGGCTACCCTTACTGGTCTTGTTCAGACACATGGCCCAGCTGTGGCCTCTCAGTCTACCCCAAGACAGTTTGAGGACACAGGATCAGAGAATTCTTAGCAGTTCTGAAATTCTTTGTTTGTAGGTCAGATTTGGCTCTGAGTTCAAGTAAGAATCAAGAAAGGGGCTGAATACCTGTGGTCACAAAGGAATAGCCTCTCTCTGTGAGGATCTTCATGAGGTAGTCCGTGAGATCGCGGCCAGCCAGGTCAAGGCGCATGATGGCATGGGGCAGAGCATAGCCCTCATAGATGGGGACATTGTGGGTGACACCATCCCCTGAATCCAGGACAATGCCTACGGGCAGAGAGCAAAAGATCTGCAAAAACTTCATTTTGACTTTCACCTGTTTCTAGGATCTATTACCAAGCAATTATCAAATACCTGTATGCTTGTTTAGTGGTTAAGTAGTAGTAGTCAAGTAGTTAAGTAGTTTAGTAGTTAGTACATTGAGATAGCCAATGTACCAAGACAATGTACTAAAGAATTTGTATGTTCCTTTAGTAGTTAAGATAATTTATCCAGTATAAGAATCATCATAGTGTGCACGTGTATGTGTGTGTATTGTGTGTGTGTGTGTGAGAGAGAGAGAGAAATTTTTTCATCCCAGGTGAGACTATAAACTTGTGAAAGGCAAGAAAATATCTCCCTTTCTTAGATTCCTTGAAACACATTCATGGTAATGTACATTTGTCAATTTGTATTAAATCTAGACTGTATATTTTTTTAAGTGAGATTGGATAGGCCTGGGGATTTAGCTCAGGAGCTGAAGCGCTTGCCTGGTAAGTATGAGGTTGTGTGTTTGATCCCTGGTACCAAAAAACAAAACAAAACAGAAAAAAAAAGTGAGATTGGATATTTTAAAAATCCTTTAGGAGTCAAACTAATATGTATGGAATGTTAACTCTAGAAGAGCTATGAAAAATAGCCAGTTTGAAAAAGATTACTATTATCTACTCAAATTTTTCTGTGGCTGGGTGTAGCAGCACACACCCACAGTCTCTGAACTTAGGAGACTGAGGGAGGAAGATTGCTGTGAGTGCTGTGAGTTTGAAACCAGGCTAGCCTGAACTACAGGGTGAGACCTTGTCTCAAAACAAAATGAAACACAACACAATGCAGCAAAACAAAACAGAACCAAAACCAAAAAACAGATGTTTAGTAAGCCGTGAAAGGAAATAAGATTTCTCAACATAAGAAATTCCTGTTGATTCAACAGTCACATCACAATTGGTAGGGAAACACTAAAATATCACCATTGTGATTGAATAGTGTCCCTATGATCTAGCCAACATACTAAGACAGAAAACAGAAATAAGAAGAATTATTACCAAAAGGAAGCAGAATTACCAGCACTTTCAGATGATATGGTTTTATATTTAGAAGACTCAGAGGAATCAACTAAGAAATCTTTAGACATGAAATGGTTCAGATGCAAAATACATACTCAGAAGCTAGTAACTTGCACTCGTGTAAGAATTTTCATCACAGCATATTTTATAACAAAAAGCAGAGACAATCTAAATGTCTAGCAACAGAGAAATGGTAAAATAAGTAAATAATGAAACCATCACCCCATGACTATCATGTGTCTGGGAAGCATGTTTACACCATAAAATCAAGGACAAAGCTCAGGATAAAACACTGTGTATACCATATATTTCCTTCTCTCTGTCTTTACCACCTGTAGTGAGATAATCTTTTATTTTTATCTCTCTCCCTCTAAATTGTTAGCTTCAAAATGGCAGGGTCTATTTTGTCAGTATATGCCCATGGCTGTTATGGGGTTTGGCATATCGTAGAGAGCAATGGAAAATATTTGATGGATGAAATGAATGGATAAATCAAGTAATACATGATGAACGAATGTTTGACCAGTGTTTATGGAAGCTGTGAGTCCCTGTTAAGGATCATTTTATGTTGAAGCTCTGTTTCCTGAGCATCCTTCTGTATGTAGCAAGGCCGCCTGCTGGCACATCCATTATCATAGGATCTACTGTTGCTGCTTCCTGAGGCAGAAACATTCCAGTATCATTAGGGTATGTGTATAAGATCCTGGAAAGACTACTGTAAGGGAATAACCCTGGCCAATGGAAGGAGGATAAAGGATGTACTAGTTGTGCTTTGTTCAGATAAATTCTTCCCAACCATATGAAGTAGCCTGAAAGCCAGCATTCCCTATAAGCATTCCCCTCTGTCATCCCTAAGCAAGATTTTCCCCCTGAGCTTTTATTTTTTAGAGAAAGAGTATTTGTTTGTTTTAGTGCAGGTGTGCAGTACATAACAATTCCCCTGCACTTGGCTGTCCCTTTAATTCTTCTGAGCAGAAGACTCTGTGCAGAAGCTCAGCTTTCTCTACTTACCCTGAAATCAGAGAAGGAACGAATTCCAGGGTCCCTTACCTGTGGTGCGGCCAGAGGCATAGAGGGAGAGCACAGCTTGAATGGCAACATACATAGCAGGGACATTGAAAGTTTCAAACATGATCTGAAAAGAATGAAAAACAAAGGACGGTGTGGCAAAAACCACAGCACCTCTTGGCCTATAGAATGGTTTGTAATCTTAGTAAGAGCAGGGGCTATGCCAATTTGGTACTTGTTTATTTGTCTTACTCCCACCTCCCAAAGGGCCTGGTGTGACCATGTATATAGCAGGTCCTAAAAAATTCTGTTGCATTGACACATGAAAGGCAGACAGTATCTCGCTGGGCATCCATGTTGCATTCTTGGGCCAGTGCTGAAGTCTTCCTGGATCTTACCTGGGTCATCTTCTCCCTGTTGGCCTTGGGATTTAGTGGGGCCTCCGTGAGCAGGGTGGGGTGTTCTTCTGGTGCTACCCGCAGCTCATTGTAGAAGGAGTGATGCCAGATCTGGTTGAGACAAAAGCCAGAAAAACTGTAGACTTCCAGCAGGCTGGGAAACTCTGCCTGACCTGCCCATGCTGGGGGAGTGCAGCCCTACTTGCACAGAATGGAGCTGGGTCTGAAGAAGAGAATGGTCAGCCCTGAATATTTCTAATTGACATTTAGAGGGCATACTCTTTCTCAAAAGGGCCTCAACCAGGCCAGACCTGGGGCTAGTATTTTCTCTATGTTGATTATTTCCATCTGACCTTCCCTCTTCTTTGCCTTTTTCTCTTTTTCCTGCAGCTTTGTGCTCAAGGGGAGCCAGGTATATTTCATCCACTGCTTTCTGGCTTCTGGCTATGGTTGGTGGATGGATGATATAAGCAGAGGACACATACAGGGAGACAGAAAGAGATCAGGGCATTTTTGGCAGTGGAACAGTCCTCCATGAACACAGCTCCTGTGGGGTGGTCTCTCTTCTAGAACTCCAGTTCTCCTAGGGCTCCAGCAATACTTTACCCTCCCCACCTCCTATGTTTGGTATTAGGGATGTAAGAGCTCCCATCTTGCTGGTGCTTGAATGTCTCAAGGTCTTTTTCTGGTTATCTTAAAACTGCTCACACCCTTGTAAGTAGTCTTTCATTTAAATGAGTGTACTCTCTCCTGCTGGGAATCCGACAGATACAGTATGCTTGGGTTCCATTTTCAAACTGTTTATTTACTAACCAGCCTGGTACTTGGGAGCAGAGGCTTCATAAGCTCAGTCCTGTAGCATTTTAGGCTGCATAATTCTATGTTGTAGGGGGCAGACCTGTGTATTATAAGATGTTTAGCAGCATTCCTGGGCTCCACCCACTACATGTTAGTAAGTACCTGTCCCACTGTGATGATCAAAAATATCTCCAGAATTATCAAATGTCCTCTGGGAGGACAAACCATTGCAGTTGAGAACTAGTGCTTTAAGGAAAATTATTTCTTCCTCCTATATCCATTTCCCTCTTTAGTGATCCAGGAAAACCAAACAAGAGTCTATTTCAGAGGAATTTGGCAAATAGCGTCAGAGACACAGGGTGCTGGCTGCTTCAGTAGTGGAGCTCATTTGATCCCATTAGAACCTTATATTTTATGGACTTTGGGCTGGTGCTAAGAATGATAAAGGTAAATTAGAATTAAACCTGACACTGAGATTTAGTTTCAAAGTCTAGAGGAATAAGAGTCACAAAGACAAATACAAAGACACAAGCCACGCTGTGAGTGAACAAAGAGGCAAGAGTTACCATTATCTAGGGGATTTGAATGAGCCAAAAACCAAAGATCTCCAGAGACTGGAAGAACATGGAGGCAGAGGAAATGGTACAAGCAGAGTCTCTGGACTGTAAAAGTTTCACAGGCGAATGAAAGAGGAACATGGCCTGAATGAGACGATAGAATGTTTCTTAAAATGTGCTTTCCATGGTGCATTCCTATAATCCCAGAACTCAGGGAGGCTGAAGCAGGAGGATTGTTGTGAGTTCGAGGACAGCCTGGGCTATAAAGTGAGTTCAGGGCCAGCCTAAACTGCATAGTGAAACCCTGTCTCAAAAAGACAAGAAAAAAAAAGTGCTTCCCAGTATTTTACTTTGACTTTAAAATCTGTTTTTAGCATTTTTAAAATTTCCATTTGGCACAGTTATATGTATATGTCCTATGTGTTTTGTAGAACACTTTTTATTTTTAATTTTCAATTTATATTTTGTTATATTAATCATTAAATGTACTTTTAACATTTTTACAATATGTTGCTTGACTTTTTTTTTTTTTTTTTGGTGGCACTGGTGATTGAACCCAAGGGCACTCTACTGAGCTAAATCTCCAGCCCTTCTTATTTTTTATTTTGACATAGGGGCTCACTAAGATGTTCAGACTGGGATCAAATTTGTGATCTTCCTGCCTCAACCTCCTGAATAGTGGAAATTTACAGGTGTGTGCCACTGTGCCTCGCTAAATTTATTTTTGTCATATTGAAAGTTCTGATTTTTAAGTCAAACATTACTTGTTTCTTACTAGTACTTTAACCATTTATTTTATTATATTTTTGAATCTTTATATTTCATTTCTGTGTGCTTAGTGAAATAGTATGAGAGAAGTGGTGGAACTTTCCTCTCCCAACACATACCAAATAACTAATTAGCTAGTTTAGAATAATTCATTGAAATAAATCTTTTTCCCCTCAGGTGTTAAAAGTTCCATTCATCATATATTTCCTCTTTATCTTTGTGTTGATAGGAAATTGTTTTAATTTGTATGACTTATACTATAGGGTCTGTTTTTGTTTTTTTGAGATAGGGTCTTACTAAGTAGTGCAGGTTAGCCTTGAACTCACTCTGTAGCCCAGGATGGCCTTGAATTCTCAGTGATGCTCCTGCCTCAGCCTCTCAAACTCTTATTACAGGCCTGCACCACCATACCCAGTAATATTTAGCATTTGGATATAGCAAGCCTCTCTTCATAATTTTTCTTACTCATTTTCTCATAATTTTGCTATTTCTCCAAGCATACTTCTTGGTTATTTTGCATAATTTTTATTGGAATGGCAATTAGTATTATTTACTGGAGGAGATTTGACACCTTTACCCTATTCAGTTTTTCTTTTGAGGCACATATTTTAAGGGTTTCTTTAAAGACTTCACATACTGCTACTACTGTGAAAAAATATTGTTTCTTATGTATAATATTGTTATGGTTGATACATTACATCAACTTGAGAAGTTCAGAAATTTAACTAAGGCATTCAACAGGAGCCAAGGCCCTTGCTTTATAAACATCCTTATTCTATGCAAGAGGAGGCAGGGAGATTTTGTGAGTGCTCCACTTGCCCTGGTGTGGGAGGTGGTGGCCTGTGTAGGATACAAGGAAAGAAAAGAGGCTGTCTTTTCCCCTCCTCTTGCTCTTACTGTTTTTGTCTTCTTGAAGTGTTGCCCCTGTGCCAAGCCACCCTGCCTTGGAGCCAGCTGATTATGGGCTGAAACCTTGACAAACTGTAAGCTAAATAAACCTTTTCTTCTTTGATTTGAGGCATCAGGTATTTTGTCTCAGCAATGAGAGGAAAAATAACCAAGACAAATATGTATCATTTTTGAGCACTAATTCACACTTAGGGATTATACTAAGTATTTACCTAATTCAATCTCCAAAGAAACCTAACGAAGGAAATATTTTTATTTCCCCTTCCTAAATGAGGAAATTAAGACTTACGGCATGAGATTTGTACCCAGATCTCTCTTCTGCTGACTTTAGTGCTTATGATCTTTCCCACTCCATTGTGTGCATAATGTGAAAGCTACTGCATCTTTCACGCTTATCTTTCATCTACCATGTAGATTCTGAGAAAACTGTAAGTAAATTACAGTTTTAAACTCAATGCTCTTCATTTCTAATTGTAGTCTACTCAATAAGCTTTCTATTATATTTCAGAAAACAGTCATGATAGAAACAAGAACTCTCAGTCAGCTATCAGTGGAATTTATCAGAAGACTTTGTTAGCATTTTGCGCACATGATTTTGGAAGCACAAATGCTTCCATTTAACCCCTCCCCATTTTCTTACACAAAAAAGCTTTTAGAAAGTCAGGCATGGTGTTACACACCTATAATTCCTGGGGTCTGGGAGGCTAAGGTTAGAAATCCCAAGTTTATGCCCAGCATGGGAAGCTTAGAGACTTAGCAAGACCCTGTCAAAAAATTTTCTAAAAAAATTTTTTTAAAACAGTCAGGCATGTAGCTCAGTACAAAAGTGTTGAGTTTACTATAAAAAGAAGGAGAAAAAAAGAAGAAAAAGAAAAGAAAAACGTTTCATTAGAGAATCACCATTATAATATAGCCTCAATGCATCTAGCTGAAGCTATAACAGGGGAAATGAAAAGGGTTATTCATCTCTCTGAGGCAGTGTTAGCATTTTAAACGAGCGTGAGCACCAGCCAGAGTGAATGCTGGGTGAGAGGAGGAAGCTGGGTACAAAGCGTGGCCAGGTCCCCAGATGTCACCATAGAAAGGTAGGAACCTACTGCTGTTAATGAAGGTCTACCAAAGGTGCCAGAGTGCGTAAGTGAAATGAGCAGATGTTTTTAGAAAGTGAAGTTTTGTAGCAGGATAGAGAATTAATTGGGTGAGTGAGGGCAGAAGACAAAGAAAACAGCAGGAAACCACTGCAATGTAGTTCAGGGAGAGAGGTTGGCAGCCTAGATTGGAGCAATGGTCCTGGAGATAGGAAGGAAAGATGTGAGAAATATTTTTGAGGACGAGTTGACAGGACAAATGGGCTGTGGGATACAAGGGTCATGACGATGTATTAGCATTGCAGTAAGATGATGGGGGTCTTCTATACCTTCTCCATGTCATCCCAGTTGGTGATGATGCCATGTTCAATGGGATACTTGAGAGTTAGGATCCCTCGCTTGCTCTGGGCCTCATCCCCCACGTAGCTGTCTTTCTGGCCCATTCCCACCATTACACCCTGCAATGCAAGAGAGAAGCAAAGAGGAGTGAATTGACCTTAAGGCTCTACACAGAGGGATTCACATATTGGAATTCTCTGAAGGAGGAAGAGGAAGAGGAGAGGAACCTTCTTATTCTGGAAACAAGACAGCAGGGATAAGGGTGGGTAGACATGGGTGAGAATGGAAATGACAGGAAGAGGAAGTGGAGGACTTCTTGTGGGCTGGTCTCTCTCCTAAGACAATGCTGTTTTCTGAGAGAAATCAAGACCCATGACTTTTCCCCCTCGCCTTACTTTATACACACACACAGAGAGAGAGAGAGAGAGAGAAACGGACTTCTACTTGACCTCCTTAAATTTTCTTTGCTTATACTAACCCAACTCCCAATCTTGCTTGTGCTATTTTCTCACATGCTGAAGCCCTCTGAGCTACAGGTCTCTATTTTCCCATGATATTTTCCCTTTCCCAAACCCCACTGTTCAGATCTAACCCTTCCATCTGTTGTGTTCCTGTGAAAAATTTTGCCTCTATCATGGTTTATATCTTGTGTGTATATTTTCACAAAATGCAAATTTCTTAAAGGCCAGGGTATTTTAAAATTAAAGTATTTTAATTCTTCCAAACCTAGCAACATTCAAATATAACCCAGACATCATAATATATTATTGGATGCCTGCTGGATATGGGTTTTGGCCTGAGATGTTTCTTTTTTAAAAATCCTGCTTTGTCAGTTAATCAGAAAACAACAGTAAAAAAGAAAAGAAAAAGAAAACAGCATCCCATGCCCCAGAATAAATACAGACAGACAGAGAGAGAGACAGAAACAGAGAGACAGACAGAAAAAGAGAGACAGAGAATGAGACAGAGAGAGAGAGAGAGAGCCACACAGTTTCTACAATGTGGCTCCTAATGTCAAACCTTGGGTCCAGATGAACACACACCTGGTGGCGAGGGCGGCCTACAATGGAGGGAAAGACAGCCCGGGGGGCATCATCTCCTGCAAAGCCTGCCTTGCACAGGCCAGAGCCATTGTCACACACAAGTGCAGTGGTTTCTTCTTCACACATGATGAGTGTGGCTGAGTGAACTGGGGGCTGGAGCACCTTGAGAAATAGAGAAAAGAACTAGTCAGTGACTTCTCCAATCAAGCTGGGTACAGTCTTCTTGACTTTGGAGCCTGACCTCCCCTGCAACCATGTTCTAGTTCCAAAAGGGACAGTGTAATTTAGCCTCCCACTCCCTGGAAGTTGGCCTCTTCCCTCTACCCTGCTGTTATGGACTGAATTGTGACCACCTGTCAAATTCATATATGTAATTCCTACCTTCCAATACCTCAGAATATGACTGTATTTGGAGATATAGTCTTTAAAATGGGTAGTTAAATTAAAATGAGGTCATTAGTTCAGTATAGCTGGTATTCAATATAACTACTTCCACAGAGGTGTCTTTATGAGAAGAGACAGGACACAGATCCAACTAAAGGTGAGCCATATGAAGACACAATAAGAATGAGCTATCTATAAGCCAAGGAGACAGGCTGAGGGGAGGCCAACACCTTGATCTTGGATTTCTACTCTCCAGAACTACAAGAACATAAGTTTCTTTTATTAAAGGATCCAGTCTGTGGTACGGTAGTTCTATCAAACTAATACCTGTTTTCAAAGACTTGAGATGGATATAAAGCTTTATTCCAATGGAAAGAAATCCTAAAAGACTTGAGGGTGAGGAAAGGAGTTGAAAAAATTTGCAGTTAACTAACAAAGGATTATTATTTTAAAAACTCTTACAGATCACAAGAAAGTAAGTAGTTGAGTTGGGTATAGTGGCACACATCTGTAATCTCTGCAATGGAGAGGCCTAGGTAGCAAAGTTATGAGTTCAAGGTCAGCCTGGACTACATGGTGAGAATTATCTCAAATAAATAAATAAATGGAAAGGAAAATGAAGACTTTGGGAGCACAGAAAAGGAAATGAAAATACTCAACAAAAGGTGTTTAGCTTCACTAGTTATCAGAGGAAAGCAAATTCCACCCATCATATTATTAAGATTCAAAGCTTTATAACAGCTGTTGGCAAATGTTTGGGAAAACTGATTCTCTTTAGGGAAACACACAATGCACAATTTGGAACTACCCAAATGTCCAAATAATGGGATATTGTACTGTCGCTAAGAGAAGAGCAAGGCAGGGCCTATAGGAATAAACACAGGTAGATTTTTAGACCATTCTGCTGAGTGAGAGCAGCAAGTTGCAGAATAGAATGTACCAGCATAAAACCATTTATGTGATTTCTTTTAAAAGCATGAAACATTATCAGGTGCTTTTCATGATTTTCAACTTGTGGGTATAATTTCAGAGTAAAAAATTTGAAAGAGCACCTTATAGACTGGTCACCATAAGTACACTGGGGCGTGGGGAGGGGCTGGGAGAAGAGCTGAAATGGTCTAACCTTTTACAAGGAGACTGAATAAAAAATCAACGGCGTATCACTAAAAAAAGAAAAGATACAGGAGTTATTAATGTTATTGATGAACTGTACAGTAGGGGGAAAGGCACCTTGAAGAGGAAAGGGTAGCAGAGAGGAGTGGAAAGGAAGGAATGTGAAGACGGGGCTCTCTGCCCACTGCCTTGACAAATGGAAATGATGGAGAGTTTTCCCTTCCAATGCTGAGAGCTGAACCTGGAGGGACACGGTACGACGAAGGAATTAAGTTTTACAATATCTACTCTACTCCTCCCTCCCCTCCCTTTCTTTTCTTTTGAGTTATAAACAGCATCTGACAATTCTCAACCCTTGGTGATGAAGGAGCAGTGGAACCTCGGGAGGTCTTCTAGCTGGAAACCCCTGGTAGGACACAGGGGAAGTGGGAAGAGCCCCAGCTGAGGGGTCCAGCAGACAGTCTCTCCAGGCTGAGAAAAGAGAATGTGAGACAAGGAAAGAGAAAGCGTCAATGAAGGCTAAGGCAACGTCTTTCATGCTACCCTGACTGAGCTAGATGGGCACCCTGAGAAATATCACTCAGAACATGGTTTTGCCTTGAAGAGGAAGAAAAATGCTATGAAAACCCAAATGGCCTTCTGCTGCAGCTAGATAGCAAAGGAGATAGTGACGGGCCTGCAAATAAAGCTCAGAAAGACAAAGCCTAGGTGGGGCAGAGGTTTGTTAGCACTTAAAGGAAGAGCCTCCCATTATATTTAAAGCAAGGCTCACAGTAGGAGAGAAACCTGCTGCAACTTTTTAAACTCAGCTTTTCTTCTGTACTGTTGGTCCTCAGAACATCCCATGGCTTAGAAAATTGGTTCCATCTCTCTAAACTGACCCACAGGGCTCAGAACAGAATGTCCCTATGGATAAACACATGGCTAAGCAAAAATATCTGAAGGCATATTTGTAACTGGATGAATTAGTGTCACCAAAAGGTGTTAATTAACGGGTGAGTGTCATCCTGTCATGAGTGAGCAACCTGGAAGATGAGTCATGGAAGACAAGTCAAATGAAAGAATGGAAATGAAATGACCAAGAGCATCTTTACAGTAGTTTTGTTTAAAATGACCAAAATTGGGCCAAGTGTAGTGGCACATGCCCGAAATCCCAGCACTCAAGAAGCTGAGGCAGGAGAATTACTAAGAGTTTGAGGCCAGCCTGGGCTACACAGTGAGTTGAAGACCAGCCTAGACTACATAGTGAGACCCTATCTCAAAAAGCTAAAAATAAAACAAGACAAAATGACCAAAATTGAAGCTGGACATGGGGGCACATAATTGTAATCCCAGTATTTGGGAGCTAAGGCAGGAGGATCGCTGCAAATTTGAAAACAGCTTGGGCTACGTAGTGGGTTCAAGGTCAGCCTGAACTATGTGAATTGCATAAAAAGACTTTATCTCCAAAAAACCAAACAAACAAACAAACAACCAGATCAAAACAATAAAACAAATGACCAAAATTGGAAAGCATCTTAATACAAAAAAAGGATGCTGAATGAGTAAGTTGATCCCTCTGTACAATGGAGAAGGCAAAATGTGGAATGGAATAAAAGCGGTGCAAGTTTGTTGCAACTTACTATGTTCATAGTTTGTTCAGTGTTTGTAGAAATGTATTTTTAATTTTAAAAATTGTAGTCTTTCACACATATAGTGTCATCTATTTAATCCTCACAACAGGCCTGAAAGAAGCTATTTGGAATTCTATTTTATACATTTGGGAACTAAGTCTCAAAGAAATTGAAGGACTCGGCCAAAGACCTCCTAGCCAGAAAAGGCTGGGAGACAGGTGTGGCATCAACCGACAGGTCCAAATCTTGAGCTGGCTTGTGCCTTCCTCATCACTTCAGTGAAACTGTCATAACTTCTCCATGTTTGGTATTTTTGCTACTGCCTGTTTCTCTGGAGCTGTTGGCAGCAAAAAGCCTAAAACAAAGGGGTCTGTGTCCCTTTTGTTCCATGAAACTCTGAGCTCCAACTTTGCCAGGACCATGTCTAAATTGACACTGACAGCATTAGCACTTAACCCAGTGCTTAGCAGCCAGTAGGTGCTCAATAAACATCAAGTGACAATCCCACACCTAGCGGCCTCTCCCAGACCTGGGCCCCTGAGTGCTTGATTTGCGTCCACACAGGCATAGCCTCACACCCTGTTCTAGCAGGTGGTTTGCCTCCCGAGCAGAGGAGCCAGGAGGCAAAGCTGCATGCCTGTGGCTCTCCCCTTAGCAGGCCTCTCTCAGGTGTGATTTACAGTTCAAGGCCCTTAACAGGCCTCTCTCAGGTGTGATTTACAGTTCAAGGCCCTCTGGCTTTTCAGTGAAACCTTTGGTGTCCTTCCTGGTATTGCCCTACACAGAAAGATTCAGAGGCTTAGACTTTGTTTCCCAAACAGCACAGCTGCTTAGATAAGCCGCACAGTGACTTCACGCTGTCAGCATCACCATTCCGTGGCACTTCAGGCGCTTTAGATACGCTTCTCTGAAGCAGAAGCAAAAGAGAAGTGAAGGCAGGAAAAGCAGGTGAGAGCTGGCAGCCTGGGGCCTCTGTGGGGCCCCACTGGCCCAGGGAGAGGGGCTCTGTCACGGACTCAGACTCCTGCAGTGTGTCTGCCAGGAGAGATTCTAAACCATCCTCAGCTTTTTCTGGTAATTTGTGGCTAGTCTCAAGCAAGTCAGCTGAACTGGAGCCAGAGTCACTGTGGTTTCCTGGGGTCACAACCACTTTGCACTCATGGGAAGCTGAGGAATTTTTCTGGCACTAACAGCACGTACCACATCTGGGCTTCATTGAGGATCTCATGGAGTTAGAAACGCAGCTTTGATTATTTCTCCCCCAGAGGTAGCCAGAAACCAGACATAATGAGTGCAAACAATTTGCTCACTCAACCATCTCCCTGGCCACCCTCAAGCCAGTGGGAAGACAGAGGTGCAATGTCTCACCCCCTCCCCCATCCTATAGATGTCTCCCCACTTTTCCTTTCTTCACCTTTACCCTCCCTCCTGGCTCACCTTTCCCACAGCACTATGTCCCTCGCCTGCTCGGCTGTAAAATGGAAATGATAACATCTATCTCGTGAGATGATGGATCAAATAAAATAATGGAAATGAAAATGCTGTATAAATTGTAAATCAAAGTAGGCAACCTCAGGCCTATTTTTGTGAAACCTACAAACTAAGGATGATTTTTAAATGGCTGGGAGAAAAAAGCAGTAGAGAAAGAATAGCCCATGGCTGCTGAAAGTTAAAGGAAATTCAACTTTAGTGTCTATAAGTAAAAGTTTTATTGGAACACAGAAATGCCCATACATTTCCATATTGTCTATGGCTACTTTTGTTACAATAGCAGAGTTGAAAGTAATTGTGACAGAACTTCAGGCTTGCAAGGCCTACAAAATTTACTATTTGAGTCTCTACAGAAAATATTTGTCAACCTCTGTTGTAAAGGACCACAAAAAACTTCTTATTAATCTTATTCCTTTCTTTTAAATCTTATTCCCAGGATGGAGCTTGTCAGATTGGAAGAAATTACATGATCTATTTCACAAAATCAAGGGCTACTGAAGTTTGAATTTATGCCAGTTCCCAAACATATTTCATTTTAGTAGAACGTTTTAGCTCTAAAAGGAAAGCCTCTGGATGGTGGAATTTCTAACACTAGTTAAGGATGTAATATTGGGCAAGAGTTTCGAATGACATAAAACACCTGTTTATCTGCCTACTATTTTGTCTTGTTTTGTTTTTTGATACCAGGAATCAAACACAACCTTGCACTTGCCAAGCAGGTGCTTAAACCACTGAGCTAAATCCTCAGCCCTATTTGCCTACAATTACCTGCAATATCTATCTATCTATCTATCTATCTATCTATCTATCTATCTATCTAATTTTGGGACATCGAATGTTCCCCAAAGGTATGTGTTAAAGGTTTGGTCCCCAGAGTGGCATAATGAGGAGGAGGTAGAACCTTTAGAAGGTGGGCCTAGTAGGAAATCTCTAGGTTATTAGGGGTGTGCTCTTGAAGGAGAATGCAGACCTCTGGGCTCTCTTTTGAACCCTGGCTTGTGAGGTGAGCAATTTTGCTCTGCATATTCTCTTGCCATAATTTGCTGTGACAAGCCCAAAGCAACATGGCCATGTGATCATGGCCTGGAAACTCCAAAACTGAGAGGTAAAATAACCCTTTTCTCTTTTTAAGTTACTTATCTCAGGTATTTTGCTATAATGATGGAAAGCTAATACACATATGATCAGAAAACCTGGCAAAGAGAAATTATTTCATGAAAAATAATACAGTAGAAAATTCTAACCCCATTCTAGTTGAGTTTTTCAGATTTACATAACCAACCACCTGTTGTGTGTTTATCTGCACCTCTCCTCCCCTCACCTCCTAATCTCAAAGCATACTACTAGGACTGCTGTCCTCATCCCTGGCTTCTACCTGAGATTATCTTCAGAGAATCACCACGCCCACACCCAGCATCCTGCTCTCTCTCCCCTCCCTCGCAGCCCTGCTTAATCCTGCCTCTATGCTACTGATACCACCAGTTCAAGACCTCTGCACTCTGCAGTACTACTCTCTCCTCACAGCTGCCAAGGCAGTATCTTCACAATACAGGTCTCTTGCTGCCACCCTTTAGGTTAAACTTTTCCAAGATGCCCCATTACTCAATCAGTATTTTAGCACACAAAAAGTAAGGGACTGTTCCTACCTACACCTTTGAATTTGGCTCTTCCTGCTTCTTGTTTGTGATCTAAATTCCATGAAGCTAAGCCACTGAAGACCTTGCTTCTTCTTTACAGGACTACCCTCCTCTGAGAGGTGACTCAGGCACCCCTTATTTCAGGAAACCTTCCCTGATAGTAGCCAGCTTTTCTTGGTTTTTCCCCTTTCACACAATCCATAGTTCTTATCTATATCTTTCAGTGGTTGCAGAAGCTCCTACACTGTCTCCCAGGAACAATGCCTTACATACAGTAAGTGCTCAATAAATGTGGGTGAAAAGGACAAAGGGAAGGAAGAGAGGTCATGATGTCAAATTGCCCATGCCTGTTTTGCAAGCCTCGCATGTAGGATCTCACCTGTTCATAGCAGCACTTTGCATCTCTGCCTCTTTTCAACCCAAAGGCTAGTCTCAAAGTATCACTCAAATAGTATACAAAGTGTGTTCCAAGGCCAACAGCCTGAGCCTCACCTGATCATCTAAGACTCCTTAGGAATGCAAATCATTGTCCCCTCCCCCCAGCCTACTGAATTAGAATCTGGGTTGGGTATAGGTATAAGGCCATCTGTATTTTAAAGAAACTTCAAGGTGATTCTTAAGTTTCAATGACTCAGGCCTAGGCTCTGGTCATGAGATGATTGCTGTACTTTATATATTTGATCTTTACAACAGAGCTACCAGTAGATCCTATTAAAATTACTCCATTTTAGAGATGAGAAAATTGAGTTCATTCTATAGCTTCAGTAGCCAGGCAGTTTGCCTCTAAGGTCCTGTACCATGACACCAGCCTGTTTCAGCTGTTAAGAGATACTAGTGGATTCTGATCATGAAAGTGGAAGTGGCTCCTCTTTCTCACTTCCTCTTGATTCTTGGTACATGGCTTATCTGCATGTGGGTGTTTGGGGGAGCCAGGGATGATGACCTTGGCAGGTGATTTCACAGCTGGGTATAGGTCTTATGGATACCAGTTGCTCTGATGTTCTGGGCTTTACTGTCCTCAACAAAGGACAATCAATTAACTGTCTCCCAAATTTCATCTAGTCCAAAAACTTAATGATGTTACAGGACTGTTGTCTCTACCCCAGTCCTTTTCCTCATCCCACAGTAACTCTAGAGCTTTTGTAGACTGAGAAAATTCTCCATTCACCTTAGCTAAGCACAAGTCAGAGGACAGAGAGACCCAATAGAAACTGAAGCAAATGCATCCTATTGCCAGCATGAATATCTCACAAACACCAGGATCACTAGTGGTTTTGCTCATGCAGTTTGAGAAGCTGTTTCTCTGCCAAGTATCTCCTCCCCTAAGATAGCCTCCCAGACATTCTAACCATGACAAAGGACAGCTGAGTGAGCAGGGCAACTAGAGACTGTAGGCACCACATCCCAGTTGCCTCCTGGCCTGAAAGGAGGGAGCATAATTCTACACTGTCCCTGCCCCAGGATGCCCCCTGGCCAGAAAGGCTTTTTTCCAGGCAGGCAGCAATGTGCTTGCAGGCTCTGTTGCCGCCAAGGGCCTTGACACATGACTTGGGCCAGCATCACAGAAGCCAGACCAATCTGGAGGCGTCCCCAACACCCAGGAGGCCAGGCAGCCCCAGAAAGGAAGAAGTCGCAGAAGGCATGTAGTACTCACCAAGGGTATGAGAGGTCCTCCTCCCGGAGACTGAGGGCTGCTGTGTCTTCGGTAGAAATACCAGAGCAATATAAAACCCCAGAGGCGGATCTTCTTTAAACAGAGTCCCTAAAAAGGCCAGCTGACGGTGTGTTAGCAATATTACCATATAAGGTGGTTTTTTCAATAAATTGACCTTGGGGGGTGTGGAAGGAAGGGTGGGTAGAGTGAATTATCATTTGAAAAATGTATGCAAAAGGATTCGAGTGGCAACAGCCCTGGTGCTGGTGGATTTGTTCCTTTTATGCTGCACTTGCATAAACAAAACTTACACCAGGCCTTATAAGTTGCCCAGAGTGAGTCCAGACGCAACTCTTCTCCTGGAGAGAGAACCATACCAAGAATGGCAGTGGGCCTCTGCCGCTCACACCTCCCTTCTTAGGCCTGCTGCCCACTGCTCTGGGGTCTGCCTGGGACATTCATGCTGTGTCCTCAGTATGGGTGCCATTGTGCTTTTTCTGATGAAGCTTGACAGCCAAAAGCTAAAAGGAAATGCCATCTGTACTGTGAAAGAAATCCCATGTCCCTTGTCACTTGCTACCTTGGCTTCCTGGGTCACCCTAATCTTCTGGAATTTTACTCTCTGCTGTTGCTTTCCCTTATTGGAGTCCCTCTGTCAGTAACCAACTACTGAGAATTACAGACCAAGGACCTGCTTGGGCTGAGACATACCCAACAAAACTAGTAAGCCTGTAGAAATTTCCAGAGTCCTGTTCAGCTTGCTTGTCTTTTTGTAACTTGTGAATTCTCCCTGTGTAGCTGATATTGTAGGACATATGCCAGAGTCTCAACACCTCACACTTGAGCCCCACTTAAATTATCAGTTGTATCTTAGAGATCCCTAAGTGACTGGAGGCTCTTTAAGCTCAACTGTCCCAAACTAACCAAGACTCCCTTAAATGCAAAGCTGCTGTGCCTTGGGGATTCTTGTGTCTCTCCACATCCTTTCTTTCAGTCCTTCAAGCTAGAAGACAGTCACTCAAGAAGGCTCTCTCTCTCTTGTATTGTCCTTAATAGCCAATGGAGCAGTCTTCCTAGTGGTCCTGGTTTGTTTCCTATAGGTCCTCCTCTGGGCTTAGGCTCTGGACATGTCTGACCTATGCAGTGAAGCTCTCTGATGGGCTTTCCTGATTCTGCTCCACCTTCAGACCTGTTTCCAAAGTCTGGGGCCACCAGCATGCAGTATGAAGCATTACCATGATGTGGCATGTGTCAGAAATGCAGTTTCTCAGGCTTTATGTAGACTTATTGAGCCAGAAATTGCAAGAAGCTCAGTTACCAGGGTTTTACAAGTTCTAGCCCCAACTAACACCCATGTTCCCTGGAAACCTACCATTCAATAGAAGAATTAATGCACTGAATTGCAGTCATGGGCAAGGCATTCTAGGTAGTTTTGACACACAAGAGCCAATGGATAGGGGGTTCTTAAACCAGATGCCCAAGGTACTCACTTCTTTCTTAGTATGAAGAACCCCATCCTTAACATTTCTTTCTTAACATTCTTCTTTTTTTCTTTTTCTGGTTCCAAAAATTCAGTGCAAAACATTCAAAGAATACAAAAATGTGTATTTTAGAAGGCAAATGTCCCCTGTACTCTCACACAAATCTGAGTCAGAGATGATCACTGTTAACAGGATGTGTTCTGTTTCAAACATTTATTTTACAAAAATTTGATTATCATATATATTTTTTACCACTATTCTGAAAATTGTCATATTCGCTTAACACTCAGATATCTTCCCAAATCAGCTCATATAATCTTTTTTAAAAAATTTTTTTAGGGGCTTTGCTTTTTGGTACCAAGGATCAAATTCAGGGCCTTGTGCTTGCCAGATAGGTGCTGTTCCACTGAACTCTTATCATCTGTCTTTAATTTTGCTCTTTAAATTACTTATATTTGGGGTTCCTCATATAAGAAAAACTATGCCATATTTAGCTTTCTGTGTTGGTTATGTATTTCACTCAGCAATATGGTCTCAAGATCCATCCATTTTCCTTTGAAAGACTCACATATATTGTTATGGTTTGTGTCTGGATGTCCCTCCAAAACCTCCTGCAGTTTTGGATGAGGTTTTTCCAGAGGTAGCTGAATCTAGAGTGTGTGATTCATCTTGCAATGCTAGGATTATGAGTACTACACCTTCCCTAGGGTGGATAGTCCCTGCATACAATATAAGGGACAAGAAGAGACTTGTTCTCTCTCTCTCTCTCTCCCCCCATCTTTATCTCCTTGATTATTGCTTTTTCTGTTTTCCACCACCATGAATGGTTGCCCCTCTGCCATCTGCCACCTTGCCTTGGAGCTAGTCAATTATGGACTGAAATCTCTACAAACTGTGAGCTAAATAATACCTGTGTCAGGGTATTTTGTGTCAGCAACCAGAAAAGTAACTAAGATATGTATACTTCTGAATGGCTAAGTAGATGCCACTGAGATGTCTGTATTGCTCAGTCTGGTCTAGAACTCATGGGTTCAGGTGCCCTTCTACTTCAGCCTCCCAATTAGCTGGGATTACAAGTGTACTGGTTTTATGGCAAAGTTCTAAAAGTAGAATTGTATGATCAAGAAAGAAAATGTGAAATACTGATGGAAACCACCAACTTGTCTTCCAAAGTACCAGTTTATGCTCCTGCCAAGAGTATACGAAATCACTTCTTCACCTGCTTTCAGACTCTCAGAATTAATGCTTTTTCCCCACTAACATTTGCTTATTACATTTAAAATCATGCTAATTTTCATCTGAGCTACCATCTTAGAATTATTTAGCTTTTCCTTAACTATAAAATAATATGATAGTTTAAGAAAAGAAAGGAAAATATGAGAATGAAGTGTGCACTTCTGGAGTCATTCCTTCAGTGGGCAGTTGATTGTATCTGTGGCTCTGGTCATCTGTCTCTCCTTGTGCCCAAGGAACTTTGTGAAATATTGGCAATCATTCATCTTTTTTTAAAAAAATTTCCTAATCTGAATGAGAAACTTAATATTTTCTTGTCTCAAAATTAAAATTTAAAACTATATGGTAACTACTGTAATATGAATAAACATTTATTCACTAACTTAAAAAAACTCTTTATAAATTCCTGGTTTATGTTTTTGTCGATTTTCCTATTGGATTGTTTATCTTTTGGGGGGGTTATAGACATATTTTATATCACATTAGTAACATGACATGACTTTTGTCTTCTACAAGTGTTGCAAATATTTTCCTCCCAGTTTAACATTTTGCCTTTTGCTATAGTCTGGTAGCATTTGCCTTAATGAAGTTCAGTCAAACGTGTTTCTTTTTTGAATTGTCTTCCATAACATTCTTAGGAAGGCTGACCACTTCTTTTTTAATTAAAAGAATTTAAATTGTGGTTAAACAAATAATACTTGTTTTCTTTAAAAGAAATTTACTATCTTAACCATTTAATATTTATAAATTTTGTATTTATTTTCTTTAAAAGAAATTTACTATCTTAACCATTATAAAATTTATAGTTCTGTGCTATATATATAATCACATTGTTTACAAACCAATCTCTGAAACATTTTCACCTTCTCAAGTTGAGATTCTATATTCATTAAATGATAACACCCCATTCTCCCTCCCTCCTCAGTCCATGGCAACCACCATTCTATTTTCTTCTTTGTATTGATATGTGTTTATGATACATAATTGTTACATTCATCTTGGGGAGTTGGTATATGTGCAATGTTTTTAAATGCCTTTTTAAATCCCTTCCCCTCTTCTCCTTTCCCTCTCTGTGCATCTCTTGGACCCCTATACCTGTTTGTACTACATAGTGACAACATTCCTCATGGGAACTTGGTACATGCACACACTTCACAATGCACTCCGCTTTTAAATCTCATTTTCTTCCCCCCTCACCTCTGTCTGTTGGTTTTCTTCCCATATGCTAAAGATCCATCTTTCTATTTCCAATTGCATTTTATTTTGCACTTTATTTATATTTTGAGAACCTCATATGAGAGAAACCATGAGGTGTTTAAGCTCTTGTGTCTGATTTACTTCACTTAATATCACATACCATTCTATTTTTTGTCTATGAATCTGGAACTGGAAAACCTCATATATGTACTTTTTTGTTGCTGGTATATTTCATGTAGCATAATGTCTCAAACTTCATCTATATTGCATAATTATCCAGAAGTTCCTTCCTTTTAAAGGCTGAACAATATTTCATCATACAGTATGTATAGTCAACATTAAAAAATACATAAATGAATCTCCAATAAAGGAATGTCTATTTGTGAATAAAACATGAAAGATGGAGACATACTCATTCCTCTGTGTCTTAGTTACTTTCCTTTTGCTGGACCAAAATACTCAACACCCACAAGTTAAAGAAGGAGATGTTTATTTTGGCTCATAGTTTGTTGAGGTTTCAGTCCACTCTGCCTGCAGGTTTCAAGGCAAAGTAACATGGCAGAGGGGCATCAAAGTGGAGAACAGTTCATTGTAGGGCAGATAGAAAGTTGCAGCCTTCCTTCTGTTTTTCCTTTTATTACATCCAGGCTATAAGCCTATTGGCTGGTGCCACTTACACTTAGGGTAGATCTCCCATCTTCAGTAAATACATTCAGTCACACCCAGAATTATATCAAACCAATCAGTGGACTAATCTAGTATCACACACTTATGATTCAGTATCACACATCCATGACCCAGTCACTCCCAAAAAACCCACCTGTGAGTGCATGACAATTGCGGAGTACATCTAGATATAAGCTGCAACACCCTGGGAAGCTTTGGTTATGTTCAGAGAACAAATAAAAGTTTGGGGCTATACTTGGAAATAGAAAATTGTTGTAAATTGTTGTGAAAGAAAGCCCACTGGTACAGGCAGTAACTAGGTAAAATGTATAATCTTGTGGTGACAGTAGGCTGTTTTGTTAGCTTGTAAGATAGCATGTCAGGCAAGTACTCTTCAATAGGTAGCTAGCTGTCCTTGTGCTGCTGCAACCTGTCCTTGTGACTGCTCCTGGTATCTGGCAAATAATGTGTGAGAATCCTTTCTTCATGGCCTCTCCTGGCTCCATTTTATTAGGGTTTGACATAAGTGACGTGCATTTTGAATCCAACATCCAACATTTATCCATTCATCTATCTGGGGACATTTGGTTCCTTCCATCTCTCGGCTATGGCGAATAATGCTGCTATGAAGATGGATGAACAAACAGCCTTTGCGACCTTGCTTTCACTTCTTTTGTTTATATACCCAGTTGTAAAATTACTGGATCAGATGGTAGCTCTATTTTTAAATTTTTTTTACAGAACTGCCATGTTTTTCACCATTTTACATTTCCATTAATGGTGCACAAGAATGTTAATTTCTCTACATCTTTGTAAGTGCTCATTTCATTCTGTGTTCTTCCCAGTAGTCAACCTAGTGGGTGTGAGGTGCAATCCCTTGTGTGTGTTTAAATTAAATAGGCTTTTCTTAAAGAGTAGTTTTAGTTTCACAGAAATATTAAACTGGGAGTTTCCATAACCCCTAACTCACACATGTATTCAGCCTTTGTTGTTGGCAATATCCCACACCACAGTGTTACATTTGTTACATCAGTGAATTTGGATTGGCATGTCATTGTCACCCAAGTCCATCATTTCCATTAGAGTTCACTCTTGGTAGTATACATCTTATTCATTTTGACAAATGAACAATAACATGTATGCAGGATAGTTTCACTGCATGCAAGTTTCACTTCCATGTTCTTGCCCCCCAGGGCTCTGAAGTCAACAATCTTTTTAGTGTTTCCATGGTTTTGACTTTTTTAGAACATCTAATAGTTGGCTCTCACAGAATTGCTTTTTCAGATTATCTTCTTTTACTGAGTCATAGGCATTTAAATTTCTTCCTTTTTTTTGGGTCGGTCATTTCTTTTTAATGCTGAATAATATTCCATTGCATGGATATCTTGTAGTTGATTTACTTATTCACTTATCAAGACATCCTAGTTGCTTCCAAGTTTTGGCAAGTATGAATAAAGCTGCACTAAACATCCTTGTGTAAATTTTCGGGTAGATATAAGTTCTCGGTTCTTTGGGAATACCAAGGAATACAATTGCTCTATTTATTGATAAGACGGGATGGGGGTACATAGCTCAGCAGTGTAAGTGCCTGCCTGGCAAGCACAAGGTCATGAGTTTGATTTCCTGTACATCTCCTAAAAAGAAGCATATTTATTAATAAGGGTATGGTTATTTGTAAGAAATTTCCACATTGTTTTCTAAAATAGTTGTATCATTTAGCATTCCCACCACCACTGCTTCTTTTTAACATAGATAAATTTCTTCTACTTGACAGTTGTTGATTTTTCAATTGCTTTATGGGAAGAAAATAGCAAATATTTATTTGAATCCTCTACAAAATAAATTTTGTTGTTTAATTTTTGTCTAAGTAAAATGTATTATTTTATTTTTATTTAAAAGGAATATACATTCAAAAACTTCAGGAAATAAAAGTATTAAGTATAAAAGAAAAATCTTCAATATACATACAATCACTGTTAACTAAAATCTTGCCAGACATTGTCAGTGTGTTTAGAAAAATGGTGCCACACTGTGCACACAGTGCTTTATATGATATATAATTTATTTTACTTTTTATTATTTTTCTTTTGCCACTAGAATATCAACTCCAAGAAGGCAGTAATTTCTTTCTTTGTCACTGTGGTATCATTGTAACTAGTAGTAGTGTTTGACACATGCAGGCACTCAATAAGTATCTGCTAAATAAAGAAATAAATTCTACCTTCATAACATATCAAAATGGCTTAGAATTTATTTTTTATGGGTCCATAAGTATAGATTTTCACCCTCATATGTTTTATTAACATATGATTTTTGATGTAATTTCTGTCTTATCTTTCATGATTTCTATTTGGATGCCACATTTAGAAAAACATTCAATTCATGTATTTTCAGTCCATCTATTGAGCCTGTCTTTTATTATTGGCCATGTACATGATTTCCACAATTTAAAAAAGAAATTTCTTCATCAAATATAATGCACATTTTAATTATAAATCATTTTGCTATGTAGATTTCTAGGAAATGGTTACATTTTACTTTCATACTCAGTTAGGAGAGTGTTCACATCCATTTTCTACAACTTAACTGGATAGTATCAAAGCTTTTAGTCTTTGCAATCTGATAGGTAAAAAGTAGTGCTGCCCTGCATTTTAAATTGCATTTATTTGATTATTAATATGTTACACATCTATTATTATGTATTGCTCATATGTATATTTTCTTTTCAAATTGCCTGCTTGTACTTATATATGTTTATTGTTACTTCTTTCGTATTTATTTGTGATGGCTGTTAAATATATTAATTAACCTTTTTATGTCATGAATGTGGCAAATATTTCTCTAGTTTGCCATTTCTTTTAAAATTATTTTCAAGGTATCTTCTGCAAAACTAAAATTTTACTTAATTTTTTTTCATTTTAGTAGACTACACAGATTTTAAGTATTAGGTGAGTCTATTTTTAAAATAAATTTTATTGCATATATTTGAAGTTTATAACAATATTATGGGATGCAAAAGATAATAAAATGGTTACTGTAGTAAAGTAGATGATAGTTACTTTTTGTGGTAAGAGAAGCTAAAATCTATTTATTGAACAAAACTCTCTAACACAGTGCTAATACAAAATGGTCCTCTTGCTGTATATAAGCTGTCAAGAGGTCTTCATCCTACATACCTGCTTCTCTGTATCCTCTGATCAACATCTCCCCTTTTCCTCTCCCTTTTCCTGTCCTCCATTTCACCCCTTGTAGCCACTACCCAAATCAGTGGAATGGAACCTCTACCAGCCAATAATCCTCCCAAAGGTAAACCTTTGATTTTTGATGTAATTTCTGTCTTATCTTTCATGATTTCTATTTGGATGCCACATTTAGAAAAACATTCAATTCATAACCAAGTAAATGTTCACTACATTCTATTATGCTGCTTTCATTTTTTTTTATTATGTTGAAATATTTAATCCAGGTAAAATTTATTCTAATATAAACTGTGAGGTAGGAATTATATCTCTTCTGTTCACCAAAGGGCTACCCAACTTAAGTTTAGTAACTAGTCAATATCATTTATTTATTAATCATCACTATCTCCATGATTTGAAACACTTCCTTTTCTAGAGCTGGCTCTTTTCCTTATTTTTGTACTTCTCTCATTGCTTAAAATATAGCTTTAGATTTTAATATATGTTGACATAACAATTGCATTTTTATTCTTTTTTAAATCATTTTGTAAAATTCCCTCGCCTTTTGTTCTAAAATATTTGGAATTCTAGTTGGAATGAGATTGAATTACCTATTACTTTGGGAAATGTGTACATCTTTACATTGTTGGACAAAATATGTCTTTCTCTTCATTCAAAATTTTTGTTACGTTTCTCAATAACATTTTAAAGTTTTCATCATATAGATCTTGCATAGTTCAGTTCTTTAAAATATTTTTGTATTTTAGTTGCTACTATATTAAATTTCTTTATATTTTCTAATTGACTATTACAGCTATATAGGAAATTTATAAATTAAATCATATATGCATATATGTTATATATATGTAACTACTCATTTTACAAAACTCATTTGTTCAAAGGGTTTCTCTTTTAGGTAGTAGTATATTGTCTGAAAACAACATTCCAACCAATGTTCTATCTTTTATTTTATTTTTACTATACTATTAGAAATTTTAGAACAATGTTAAACGTTTTACCCTTATAAGTACTTACTTTTTTGCAATGAGAATGCTTCTAGCTCAGTGTTAACCCATCCCAGCCACTCCCACAGGTTCAAAGTTGTGGGAGTTCAAAGTTGAAGCATGTTCTCTCCCAATATACCATTGAGGTCCTTACTACAGTGTTTCCTCATTAAATATTCTTCTATATAATACACATTACTTTTCCTATTAAGAAAGAATTGCTGTATTCTCTGTTTATTAATAGTTCTAAAAGAAAAGAGTTGGACTTAAAATATTTTTAGTATATCAATGATACTCCCTCTAGGATAAACAAGCAAGAAAACAAAACCCACCTGCTGTTTAAAGACAACAAAGAACTACAAGACATGAGAGGGGAGATTTCTAAAGAGAAAGAAAATTTACCTGTGTGAACCTAGCATTCGATGCTATTTTTCTCTTGAGATGTCTTTCAGTTCTTAATTTCTTAAACTAAGAAACTGAGCAAGAAGCAGTGACTAAGAGATGGAGGAGGTAATCACAGTTTTTGGTACACTCATGGGGCTAGGGACAAAAATGGGATTCAGAGCCATTATAAAGGAAAGACACTGACAAATACCACAGGCTCTCTGTCGAGACCTGTGATGGTTAACTTTACGTGTCAATTTAGCTAGGCTATGCTACCCAGATATTTGGTCAAACATGAATCTAGATGTTTCTATCAAGATAGTTTTAGATGAGATTAACATATAAATCAGTAGACTTTGAGCAAAGCAGGAAACCCCCTGCCACTGTGATATGGGTTAATCTCATTCAGTTTCTTGAAGGTCTTAATAGAAGAAAACTGACCTTCCTAGAAGAAGGAATTCTATTAGCAGATTGCCTTTCATCTTGAGCTGTAGCACTTTCCTAGATCTTCTGGCCTATCTGAAGATTTTTGCATTGGCCTCCATGATCATGTGAACTAAATCCTTAAATGGATTCTCATTTTACATACACACACATGTGCTCACACATACCCTTTGTGTTCTGTTTCTCTGAAGCAGAATAATACAGAGCTCTTGAAATACTACACTGTAGGAGTAAGGTTAAGAGACCAGGGCTTGTAAAGACCAAACCTAATTTTAGTAAATTCAATTCCTGATTGGAATAAGGTTATCTCTATCCAAAAATCTGGAGTAAACTTTTGGAAGTTAATTTTATTAACAGACCTACTAATTTTTGTCCATAATACCTGACTTCAATTAACAGTTATCTAGAATACAAGAAAATAGGACCAAGAGAGAAAAAAGCAAATAATAGAAACAGATCACAGATGATCTATATTTTAGAATAACCACAGACTTTCATAAAACCTAGTTTTAAATAATCATTATTAATATAATCAAGAAAATAAATGAAAAAACAAATTTTCAACAAAGAGTAGCAATCTAAAAAAATCAATTGGGAATTACTTAGTTAAATTTTTTTTTGAAATTAAGAACATAACATATGAATTAGACATAACTGAAGTGAGAATTTGTGAACTGGAAATTAGGTCAATTGGACATATCCAAACTGGGCATGGTGGTACATGCTTGTAATTCTAGCACTCGGGAGATTGAGGCAGGAGGATTGCCATGAGTTTTAGGCCAGCCTGGGGTACATCAGCAAGTTGAACATCAGCCTGCCCTACATAGTAATACCGTGTCTTAAGGGGGGGGGAAATATATATATATATATATATATATATATATATATATATATATATATAATGAAGGAACAGAGAGAAAAAGGTGAAAAGCACAAAAGAACAAAAGAGATACTTGGAATATGGACAAATGTTCTAACACACATCTAATTTAAGCCCAGATGGGAAAGAGAAAATGGAGCAGAAAGGATATTTGAAAAATGGCCAGAAATTTCTAAAACTGATGAAATATATTAGGCTACAGGTTGAAGAAGTATTCAAATCCCAAGTAGGATAAATACAAAGAAAGTAGTTCTTAGGCATATTATAGTAAAATCAGGACATGTGGGGGAGCTAAAATAAAGAACAAGAGATGGAGAAATATTCTACTTTTGAAATAATACCAATAAGATAGACATACAGTTGACTTCTCACAGTGGAATGTCACCTTTCAACTGCTGAATGAAAATACCTACAATTTATAATGCTATATTCTGTGAGAAAAAGGCAAATAAAGATATTTTAAAATAAGTAAACATCATACTAATTCATCACCAGGAGACTTGATGCATAGAGTTCTTCAGGCAGAAGGAAAATGATCACAGTAAGAGAAACACAGACGTGCAGGAAGAAATATAGAGTGAGAGAAGGGATTAATATGTGGGAAAATCTGCATGAACATTAACTCTACAAAACAAAATAATGCATTTGGGATTTAAACTCTAGGTAAATTACAATGCATGCTAAATAGAAAATTAGACGCAGGATGGGGGATACGTGGAGTTTAAGTGTTCTAAGATCTTTGCACTGTCTTGGATGGAGAAAAGTTATTATTCTATCTAGTATACTAATAACTCAAACATGAATGCTATAACATCTAAGGCAATTTCTAAAATAAAAATGCAGAGTCAGGGATTTACCTCAGTGGCACAAGTACCTGCCTGGCGAGTGCAAGGTCATGAGTTTGATCCCTGGTTCCAAAAAAAAAAAAAACAATAAAAAAATAAAAACGCATAACAAATAAGCTAGCAGAAAGAAGCATGCAGACTAAAAAATACTATTAATCCCAAAAACATAAAAAAAGGAGAGAAAAAGATAAAACAGGTGGGAGAAATAGAAAGCAAATATATACCTAATATATTAGCAATTACATTAAGTTTAAGTAAATACTTCTAAGTAAAGATAAAGATTGTTGGGCCAAATATTTGGTGGTATTAAACCGAAAATATACTGTTTATAAGATATATAATTCCAATGCAAGGATATTCTGTTGGAAAAATGAAATATCTATTTTTTTTTCTGCACTGACACCACAATCAATACAAGATGACAGCATATAGTATATGTGTAGATTTTCCTCACAAGCCAAGCAAGCAGTCAGTTCTGCAGCAGAGGACACCAGGTGAGTGTCCTCTAATCAGTTTATTTCCCTGGAGCTAATGCCAGATTGAGGGCTCAGTCCTGAAGACTGACTGCTGTTAGATACCAGTCACAGGCCCAGATTGTTTTATCTGTGCTTCTGACTGACAAGCTCAAATTTAAGTTCCCATAGTGTCTTCCTCAATTAATTCAATTAATTTGCTTGAATGGCTCATGACATTCAAGGAAACACTTATGTTTCCTGGCTTAAATAAAGGCTATTACATGGAATACAGACTAAGAAATGCAGGTATGGAAGAAGGGGATGAGAGAAGAGCATGGAGCTCCCATATTTTCTCTGGGCTGCCACCCTCCAGGCACTGATGCCTGTTTAGCTACACAGAAGCTTTCGGAGCCTTGTTCTTTGGGGTTTTTATGGAGGCTCCATTGCACAGGTGTGGCTGTCAATAGATTGAGTGGAGACACCCAGCAATGCTTGTAGAGATTCTTATTGGCCTCTCTGTGCAGCATTTTCCCTCCATGGTACAGGGCAGGACCCTTCTGGATTGAAGAGGTGACCTACTATCAGAGAAGGTAGGTGGAGAATTTTTTTATGCCAGCTAAAGGCTGGGGAAGATTAGAGTTACTGTGACACACCTCAAGGCGGGAGCTATGAATCAGGAACTGTGGTCAACAACCAAAAAATATATATCTTTGCATAAATGTAGTAAAATTGAAAGTAGCAGTAACTAAAAGAATGCTATACAACATCAACAATAGATTATTAAGCCAAGAACAGTCAGAAAGATAGAGACAACGTATAATGAGTCAGTTCCCCTGAGGATATGATTCTATATTTATACATACTTTATAACTTCATAACATCATATATATATATATGAGTCAACTAAACAAAAAGGAAAAATAAGTCAGTCATGGTGGTACACACCTGTTATCCCAGCTAACTCAGGAGGCTGAGGTGAGAGGATCCCAAGTTTGAGGCTAGTCTGGGCAATTTAGTGAGATCTTGTTTCAAAATAAAATAAATGGGCTAGGCACACATTAGGAGATTTTAACACTACTTTTTAAGTAACTGATAAAATAGGAAGAAAAATAAATCAAGAGAGATACAGAGGACTTCAACCATAGGAGTAAATTTTATTTATCTAACAAGATGTTGAATGAACTTTTTTTTTTTGAGACAGCTTCACCCTGCATAATTTGGGTTGGCCTTAAACTCCTATTTAATCATCCTGTGTGCTGGAATTACAAACATACACCACCATGCCCAGAAATGAACATTTTCTGTTTCTCTGAAACTGTCACCCAGTCCCAACTACCAACAAGTGCTAGGCATTGGCCAAAAATGGAGCCTTTATCCTAGGGTTGACTGAGAAGGCCCCCTTCCCCAGATGTTATAGTCAAGGGTTACCAGGGAATGGACACATA
The DNA here is from genome assembly GCA_004027455.1 of Hydrochoerus hydrochaeris. Taxonomy (NCBI): domain Eukaryota; kingdom Metazoa; phylum Chordata; class Mammalia; order Rodentia; family Hydrochaeridae; genus Hydrochoerus; species Hydrochoerus hydrochaeris. The sequence goes on along the minus strand of PVLA01001755.1, from coordinate 146,981 downwards.
ATTTAACACAGGACATATAATTTATAGGATTATTTTATAATATTCATCCAAAGACTCAAATGCAATGGATTGTGGGAAACCTGTCCACACATTAAAGACTCAAAGAATGCAGCTGAGGACCTGGCTCCCAAAGCAATGTCCTGCATGAGTCCAGCTGAAGACCTAGAGCCCATGACAATACCCCCATGAGTCCAGCTGGAGGTCTAGAGCCACAACAATGTCTCATTCAAGTCTGTATCAAGGATCTGTGCTGGGAAGGCCCAAAGGTCAGTGGTGGAAGCTAGCAAGTCTGCACCAGCGGGATGAAGGATCTGCACTGGAACCAGGAAGCAACACTCAAGGTAAGGACCAGAGCTCGTCACAAAAGAATCATTGCCAACCTCAGCTACAGTGAGGGCTTGAGCTCTTCCAATAATGAGAACAGCTGAGTTCCTATCAGGAAAATTGGCATAACAAGTGTCTCCAGGAAAATCAACAGCATACCCTCTTCCCCTCCAGTTCTCCTTTTATGCTTCTACACCCAAAACCATGCTGATTCAGTTCAGCTGGGTGTTCCAAGGTGCCCATTAGTTGATCTACCAACTAGACGGTGAAGAACATCATGGAGAAAGGAGATAGTCTTCTATCTCCCTGACATGGGGAAAGTGGCTCTCTCTCTCTCTCTCTCTCTCTCTCTCTCTCTCTCTCTCAGAGGTGGAAAGTATAGTAATAAAGACCCAAGTGGCCACAGTGCTTGTCACCTGGTTTAGGCAGTATCTGGACTGATATGCCTTAGCCTGCCTGAGACACTAGGACAAGATGAAAAGGGCCAGGTGGGCAGTCTGTGGGCTGACTGGCTGCCTTCTTACCTGGGGAGGCCTCTGGGGTCAAATGGGCACAGAGAAGGAAGTTGGAGTTGAACCTTTTCACAAATACCCACTCAAAAGAATGGCTGTCAGCAAGGGGCTCCAGTCATAAAAGGCTGTAGGTGGGTGCACATGGGAATAAGGAAGATAAAAACACACTAGACCAGATTCCTCTTATCAAGAAGGGATTTAGACATGGTATACACATGGCCCACAGTAATCTCCCTGTGTGGGTGCTGAGAAAGCCAGAATTTGGACAACCAAAGGTTCACAGAAAGTTTGAAATTTGCCAGCTAAGCAAAAGACGTGTCTTTTTTTCCAGCCACTCCTTGAAGACAATTCTACCCCTGGAATTGCTAGAAACAAACTAAAGTCCTCTTGGCTTTTCAAGTGTCCTGAATCTGGGGTTCACCTGAGAGCTGCTCTAAAATCCAGCTACCAGGATACTTCTCCTTCCCTCATGACTGCCAGACTCAGCCTGGCAAGCACTTGGGTGTGGTTCTTTAGGTGTCTCTCCTCATCTAGTTGACAGGAAGAGCTTGGGGGCAGGATATGGGGAAGGAGGACTAGAAGGCTTTAGAAGTATAGCTAGGCATGTTATGGTTTATATCAAGAGTGTCTCCCAAAGGCCTTGTATGCTCAAAGATTGTGCCTTCAGGGAAGAACTGGGCCACAAGGGCACTACAGCTGACCTGCTACTGGGTAGGGTGTGCTGGTTGGATGACACAGGTTGCTGGGGACATGACCTGGAAAGGTGTATTTCTTTTGCTCCCTGGCTTCTCTCTTCCCTCTCTGCCTCTTGGCCATCATGCAGTGAGCAGCTCTCCTGTGCTGAGGTCCTTCTACCATGTGGTTTCTCTTTTTGAGCCCACTGTACATGGACTGAAACCTCTCCTCCTTTAACTTGTGGGTGTTAGGTACTGTCCCCAGTGGTGAGGAAAGTGAGTAAGACAAGGGGCTTCCCCACTGGATTATTCTTTTAGAGGTCAAGCTCTTTACCTGACACTCAGGCCTGCCTCTTACTTTTCTTACACTTAGCTCAAGAAGTATTTTTAAGTAGCCCAAATAACCTTTAACAAGTTAAATGAAGAAGCTGGGGGAAAACCAAACTAGGAAAAGGCCACTCAGGATTTCATAAAATGAAAGTGTATAGTGTAATATGTTTTGCTGCCTTAAAAGTACTTTGCTTGGCTGGGCATGATGGTGCATGCCTATAATCCCAGCACCCAGAAGGGTGAAGCAAGAGGATTGCTGTGAGTTCAAGGCCAGCCTGGGCTACAAAGTGAGTTCAAAGCCAGTCTGAACTGCATAGTGAAAAACTGTTTCAAAAAGATGATAGATAAATAAATAAACCGACAGACACAAAACAAAACAAAACAAAAACTTTCTTCAATAACATCTTATAGTGAGAATTGAATATGCCTGATAGATCTGGTGACAAGAGCAAATTTCGGAGGAGTTTTTATAGTTACCCTGGAAACGAGCTGGTCTAGATAACACCGGAGAAACTCACTGTCCTCTTGACCTCACAAAAGAGGTCCAATGCACCAAGCTTTTAAGTAGGAAGTCAGTCTCTAAGGACAGTCCACCTAAAATAAAGCTTTGCCTCTGGGGGTTAATAGTTCTCAGAAATTATGGGTTCCAATCCTCAGTTTTATTTAGATTGTTTTTATTTTTATTTCACTCTATGGATGTCTGTATGTCTCTCTGACTCTTTCTTTCTCTTTCTCTCTGTGTAGTGCTGGGGCTTGAAACAAAGGCCTTTGCACTGAGCTACATCCCCAGCCCATTTTAGGGTTAGAGTTAGGGTGAGACAGGGTCTCACTGCTACTAAATTACCCAGATTGGGTTCAAATTTGTGATCCTTCTGCCTCAGCCTTCCAGGTGCTGGGATTACAGGTGTGGGTCACCATGCCCAGCTTTGATTCTCTTTGACTAGACCAAGAGTCCAATTTTTCCTGCCTTGGTGGTGGTGGGGATTTGTGCCTTTCCTAACTCAATCAAATGGACTATTTTTTTATTTGTCATTATACCCAAATTCTATGTCAACTTCTTAAAAAAATCATGAAAATCGTGTTTTAACAATTACAAAAATCACTGCTGGCACACACCTATAATTCCCAGCGCTCTGGAGGTTGAGGTAGGAGGATCACTGTGAGTTTGAGGGCGTACTGGGCTACATAGAGAGTTCAAAGCCAGCCTGAACTATGAAGTGAAGCCTTGTCTTTAAAAGAAAAATCACTTGTAACCTTTTTTGTGATTTTTTTCAGTTCTGGGCCCCGGGTGAATGGATTGTGAACTGCTATTTTGCTTCATAGGTAAGAAAGGTAGAAACAGCTTTCCTGAGCGCTCATCCAGGCTATGTGCTGGCACCAAGGACTTTTCCATTCATTAGAAAATAAAATCTAAATACATTCAGATATTCATGCATGCATAGCTGTCTACACTTTCACTGTTTAACTATCTACTTTGTATGCTTTAATTTTATAACTTGAGCAACTATTTCTAAGAGGACAATATGTAATTTTAACTAGTGATTTCTTATTATCTTTTTTTTTTGAATTCTGTATTACCTCTACCCTTTACATGCTTTTGTTTCTCTTTATATAAAATTTAAAAAAAAATAAAATAAAATCTAATACTGTTTTAGGGTCAGCTGGTTGCAAAGCCCTTTACTATCTTACAGTGAGAGAGACAACAAGAACGGGAGTGAAAGAGAGAGATTTTTTACTCTAATAATATCGTCTTATTTTCTTGGACAAGGAATGGTCTGTACAAATACAGACCCTAGTTGCTAATAATGGACAGAGAAGAGCTACAGTTCAAACTTCGAATGTTAAAGTTATTACCTGTGTAGGTATTACTGTAATTCCCATGCTATTCCCACGTTCATAACCAAAGGGACAGCTACATTGTCCAAAATCTGATTTCCTGAATTCATTTAAACAGAAAGCCTTTGTGGTTACTGCAGATTCCTTTTCACTGTGAAGTGGGACTCAAGATGATAAGTGTGCCATGGACTATGTTACTCCACCTTAGTTAAAACAAGACAAAGCTGTTGAAAATTGAGAGTCTCAGATCTTAACCACCAACAAAGAATGATGGCTGCAGCCCTGGAACTTGTCAAAGATTACAATTCCAAATTCATTGTCATTAAATATTTATGAAAGTGTCAGCAAAGACAAGCTCAAAATAGTTTAAAATTCATGCAGTCCATCTGAGTGCTCAAATGTGACAAAATGCACCTCCTAGTTAAACCAAGTTAGCAGACAAGTACCTGCCTTAGGCTGACTATACTGAGTCCACCCAAGTTCCAGAATTATTCTTAACATGGTGCTTTAGTGATACCATCATTTACACAGAAAAATGGAGCCCTCTGCCTGATGTTCAGGCTTATTTTAAAAACTATGACATTATATATTCTGTGGCTCATCGATAGTGGAAATGTAGGTAATCATGGTTTATATTATCTGCTTTTATCACTGATTCCCTTGTTGCCTACTTAATTCCTATAGTCTCCACCAGCCATGTTTGATTTATTTTCTCCTTGTAATATTTTATATATCCTAGGAATATGTCTAAGGTCCTTTCTACAAGGTGTCTAGAGCTGACCTAGGTCAAATCCTATGAGACTACTTATTTAGTAGGTTACAGTAATACTTATTCAATGTATTAAAATGTATTTTTGGAGTGTAAGTAGAGAAAAATGAAAACAATGTCTCCCTCATAGGGGTTCCCTCACTTACGGGAAAAGTTGGTCCTCATTGTCCTGCATACATTTGTCAATCATGAAGAAATTACTTTGTGCTCTATGGAGAGTATGGCTCCTTTATTTTCTGTGTCTTGAGGACAAGGGAGTATATAACATCTAATTTCTACATACTTTGAACAGTGTTCTTACACACAGTAGGTGCTCAATAAGTGTAAATTAAATGAATGAGCTGGATCTGGATGTATGAGCCATATTTTTGAGAGTGAGGTCATTGCCCATAGACCAGCTGCTCTTATCTATCTAAAGCTAGCAGAACTTGGGGATCTTATTTACATTTTAGTCATATTGCCCATAGTGGTGATTTTAAGCCCCAGGGTTTTCTTCTAGGCACCCATCATGGGTATCTATTAGCCTCTACCTGGCCAGCATCTATTGCTACTACCAATGCCACCAACATTTTCTTTGGAAACGAATGATCCTCACTCTCATTGCATGTGGTTTAGATGTGGCACATTACTCAAGCCAAGGATGAAGTCATAACCAAATCCATTACCCAACAATTCATTTCCAGGACTTTTGTTAAAATGATAGTACCCTGAAGTTTTCTTTTTTTTTCCTGCTGGATTTATCAAGACAACAGGCTATAAACCTGTAGCTACCAAAGCTATTCTAGTAGAATTACCTAATTAAACGAGCAAACATTAAACATATAGAAGTCAAAAATGAGTCTCGATGACAAGAGACACTGGATCCAGCTGTGCCTGAATGCTAATTTGAATTGAGTATTCTGCTAATTTAATTAAAAGAATTTGAACTAACACAGGATTCTGTTCTCATCATGTGGTATGTTTTTGGGCCAAATGAAATCTTGAGGGTCATAATCAGAGGTCTTGTTCTTTCAAAGCAACACTGGGATTGGGACCTAAAATATTTGTGTGATCTTATTCTGAGTCTACATTAATTCAATTAAAAATAATTTAAAAGTCCTAAATGATGGGAAGGGTATATGTGGAATACTAGGCTGGGTGAAGGAACTCTAGACCCAGTTATATAAATAAAGGGAGCAGGGCACTAAGAATCATTTAAGGTGGCAAGAAGACTAATACTGTGGACAGAAAGGATGGTGAACTTGGATGGCATTGTGCTTGGTATGAGGCACTAACTTTTTAAAAGGCAAACTGAGATGAAAAGAGAAGCTTCTGGGTATGTCCAAGCTAACTACAGGGAAAGGTAGAGAAATTTCTAACAATAGTCTTACTTCCTTTAGTCTAGGAGATGTTTCCATTTCCATCACCTGTCAATAAGCCACTACAATTTGTTCAACATAAATAACACACTGTGCTCTCAGGTCCAGAAAAATGATAGAAATAACCATGGATCATTGTGGGAGATCTCTTTTGGAAAGAGTAACCCTTCTCTAGGAATTGATCACAGGGAAGATCTGCTAAGCCTATTTGGATACTCAAGACTTCTTTAGGCCATTAAGACCAGGATTCTCCCCTTAGGTTAGATCTTTCTTGGCTTTCTACTGCCAGGTTTTGTCCAAAGATCTCTGCTAGCTCTTACAGGCAAAGTTTATGTTGAACAGGGTCCAGCAGTGAGGTCACACTCGTGGAAGGCTTCCATATATGACATGGCTCTGCTGCTGTGCCCGAGAGCTTTCTAAGGCCCTTTCAACAATGCTGTCCAAGAATAAGGTCTTGGCTGGATTCCCACTTTGAAGGGACAGTAGAGTTGTGCTTTCTGAAAATAGAAGGTACTGTTCTTTTTGTTCAGTTAAAATGCAATGCATGTTCTCTGTAGCACATTTGGAAAAAAAGTTCAAAAAGAATAGAAGGACATAGGGGAGAATAATCACCCCATAATTCTATTACCTATAAATAACTAATATTAATAGTTTTTATTGTTGTTGTTTTTGGTACTGGGGATCAAACTCACGACCTAATGCTTACCAGGCAAGTGCTTGAGCCACTGAGCTAAATCCCCTGACCCCTAATGTTAATACTCTTATGGGCACCCTTCTCATAGCTTTTCTGTATATATGTGTCTATATGTATTTTAGAAAGTAATATTTCAGTGTAGTTAAGAGCATCCATTTGGAATTAATTTGAAATTCCACGGCCTTGGACAACTTAAACAATTTAAGTCTTTTTTATTTCCTTCAACAATAAAGTTTGTGAATTCTTTATATAGTCTTTGCAAGCGCTATGTTATTTTAACTTAGAGGTTTATAGTAAGAGTTAGCTGAAGTTTCCTCAACATCCTTTCAATTTTTTAAATGGTTATTTCATGTCTCCCAGATTAATTTTGAAATATGTTAAGCTTAAAAATGAGATTTTTTTAGTCTTCTTACCTTTATAGTTATAGGTTAAAGAGGAATTAACATATTTAAAGCAGTATTTCCCTCATGGAATACAGTACTATCTTTCCACTGATTTTTCTTCATGCATATCTGCAAAGCTTAGCAGTTTTCTTCATATAAGAGTCTACTTTCCTCTCAATTTTGTTCTAAGGTATTTTATATTTTTAGTTGCTAGGATGAATGTGATACCATTCCCCATTACAATGGTTGTTACCTCTCCTGGAAAGATATCTGTGAAGTTTTATTTTGTTTTGTTTTGAGACAGGCTCTTGCTATGTAGTTCAGGCTGGTGTGGAGCTTAGGCTGTGTAACCCAGGCTGGCCTTGAGCTCACAGCAATCCTCCTGTCTCAGCCTCCCAAGTGCTGGGATTACAGGCATGTGCTGCCATATGCAGCTGCAAAATTTAAAAATATAACATTTAGGGGACATCCTTGCAGCCCTCTTTTAGGTCTAACCACTTTCCAGAATTGATTATCTTTTGATTTATAAGGTAGGTTCAAGTACTTTCTTTATCCAGCTTCATTTAATTGACTATACTATCCTTTAAGACACCAGTGGTAATCAGAATGGGTCTCTCTTATCCCTGACAACATTCTACTTGTTCATAGCAATATTAGTCAGAATTGCCAAGAGGCGGGACCAACCTAAGTGCCCAGTGACAGATGAATAAATAAAATTGGTATATACGTAACTGAATATTAACCATTAGGTCTTTAAAAGCCTGTCTCATGCCACAGAATAGATGAACCTTGAGGATGTTATGCTAAGTACAAGCCAGTCACAAAATTATATTTGTCTGACAAACAGTGTATAATTCTAAAGAAGCCAACTTCAGAGACACAAAAAGAGGAATGTTGGTTACCTGGAACTGAGGGTAGAGGAAAAGGAGTTACTCTTTAGTGGGTACAGTCTCAGGTTTTTTTTTTCTTAGACAGGGTCTCACTATATTGTGCAGGATAGCTTTGAACTTGCTTATATAGCCCATGCTGGCTTTAAACTCACAGCGATCCTCTTGCCTCCACTTCCCAAGTGCTAGGATTACTGGCGTGTGTCATTATATCTGCTGGCATTTTAGTTTTGAAAGATGAAGAAGTTCTAGAGATCTGTTTTATATGTGAATATACTTAACATGACTAAACTGTACCCATAAGGAATTTAATCTTCATTGCAAGGTATTAAAAGGGTGGAAATTTAATCTGGTGGTGTTGCAAGGTGGGACCTTTGTGAAATGATTGGGAAGATACAAATTCATGAGAACTGAGTTCCTGTGATTGAGTCCTAGTGACTTCCTAAGAAGATGAGAGACCAGAGAATGTACAGACACACACACACACACACTGCTTCTTGCCATGTAATCCTCTGAACTACCTTGGAACTCTGCTACTAAGTAAGTCTTCACCAGATGGGGGCCCTTGATCTTGGACCAGAACTATAAGCCAAAATAAACTTTTTTCCTCATAAAATTATCCAGACTATTTTTTTCTTATAGAAATGCAAAAATGACTTGATAATTACATGTTTATTGAAAATGTGAAAGAACGCACTCATAAAAGCATGTAAAGATAGTTCACACTTTTCCCCTCTTTGAAATCTTCCACTTAATGTTGGCATCACTCATATGTGTAATTTTCTTCTATCAGAAAATAATCTATTCATTGGCCTAGTTATATACACAATATTTTCATATCATGTATTTTTGTAACCTCTTGTACATTTCTAACTTTTTATACATTTTCTTTGACTACTTGATTGCTCTTCAAAAATGTCACTATGATTTTATCTACTTATTGTAATTTTTAAATTTTTTTGAGACAGGCTCTCACTATGTAGTGCAGACTGGCCTTGAACTCACTTATGTTGCCCAGACCGGGCTCAAACTCACAGCAATCCTCCTGCCTCAGCTTCCCAGGGATTATAGGAATGTACCACATCTAGCATTCTATTTTTAATTTAATTAATCTGTGCTTTATTATTTCCTTTCTGTCTCTTGTAGTATATTTTATTCTTTTTTTATAACTGAAGTCCAATGTTTAATTCATATCTTTTGACTCTTTCTTATAAGTAACTAAAACATTTGAATTCCTTGGTAAAATTTGTAGAAATTTCATAAGATCTAATTTGTGATGTTGCATTTTTACCTTTAAATGAAAAATGGCTAGATGTGTAGCTTTTATTCTCTTTCTTGCTTCTTTTTATCTTCTTTTTGAGATGTTTCCACTATGTAGTCCAGGCTGGCCTTGAACCTGTGATCCTCCTGCCTCAGCCTCCTGAGTGCTGTGACCACAGGTATGTGTCACTATGCCCTGCTACTTTAGATGAGCTAACAGGAAAAGTTTTTAATTGTAGCCTGATTCTCATGAACTTCAAAATGGGTTGGAGACATATTTGCCTATTAAATTCACAGCCTATTTTAAGTAAATTCTTACCTCAAAATTGAAGAGCTACATAAAGCATTTTCTCATTTGACATCAATTATAAAATATAAACAAATATTTATTTGGATGTAATTATGATAGGACCTGGTGTTATCAGTAAGCATAAAACAAATTCATTTCTTTTAAAATAAGTTTTATCCTCCGATTTATGAACTCTTACAACATATGTATCATTAATTGCTTTATACTACTAAATCTCCCACCTCACTTTAAATTATTAATTCAAACTCTGCTGTATGCTTAAACAAGGAAATTCAAAGTTTAGATTACTGTAATAGACTCAGATTTAGGGCTTTCTAAACTTTTTAAATAAAATGTAACTGGCACCATACTGGTATAAAATACTTGAATCCAAGATTGCTTTTTGGAAATCAATGTCCTAACCAGAATTTAAAGACAGTTACAAAAATCATTTATTAAAATGAAACCTATGGAATTTATGTTGATAATTTACTACCTACTACATTTAAACAAACATGATCAAACACACATAGTAAGATATGTCTTCAGGTGCAGACAGACCTCATTTTCTCAACACAGATGCCTTTAAGGAGGGGGAAACAAAAGCTACCTTCATGTGGCACTACAAATAGTATATATATATATATATATATATATATATATATATATATATATATCTGAGACTTTTGCTCATGTCCTGTGATTTCTAATTATTAATTCTTTAGTCTTGGAACCAACCTTAATGGTTATCAATATCTCCATCATTTTAAACTACATCAAGTCTTTTTATATTTTTTTGAGGCAGGGTCTTACTCTGTGGTCCACGCTGGCCTCAAACTTGTGATCCTCTCACCTCAGCCTCCAGAGTGGTAGTATTACAGGCATGCATCTCTGTGCCTGGCAATAATATTCCTTCTGATACACATGAAAACTCATACAGCACAAGGAGCTCTGGGTTCTAGGAGTTACAAAAGAGGCTTTATGTTTTTTACCTGTCCATAAGTCTTTGTCTTCAAGTTAGATTAAAACAGACACAAATGTTCCCTTCTTTTACCTTCTAAGAGATAACCTTCTGTGTTAGTCAGCTTTTTGTCACTGTGCAAAATACCTAAGACAAACAAAAGGAAGAAAGATTTATTTTGGTTCATGATTCAGAGGATTCAGTCTATGGTCAGGTGCTCCACTGCTTTTTGGAACCAAGGCAGACTATCATGGTGGGGTGTATGCAGTAGAGCAAAGTGACTCCTCTTATGGTGGCCAGGAAGCAAAAAGACAGGAATGGGCCAGGGTTCCACTACCTCCTTCAAGGGCAAACCTCCAGTGACCTACCTTTCACTAGGCCCCACCTCGTGAGAGTCCTACCACCTCCCAATACCGCCACAGGCTGGTGACCAACTCTTTCTTATGTAGACCTCTGGGTGACACTTAAGATCCAAACTATAACACCATCTATGATTAACTTGTTTTTTAAACTGCACAGTCTTTAAATTCATTACTGAAAATCTGCGTATATTACTGTTTTTAAACAAGCGATATTTACTTATTACCTGGATGACTTTGGAAAAGTATGAGCATTTATTCATATCTTACTGTATGTCAGGTATTCTTCAGGAGACTGCGGATACAAGGTGAACAAGACATGCTTAGGAAGCATACACCTTAGGAAGTATGCTGTAGATTTATATGCTAGAAATAAAAAAGCTGTGTAGCTACTGACATGCTACACAGACAGTACAGAAGTGGATGTGATAGAGTAGTGGTATAGAAATACTTTAAATGGAGTTATCTGGAAAGGCCTCTGCTAATTGTCCAATCCCAAAAAGCCTCTTTTGAGTCATGGCAGCACTGATGTCCTTCTTGGTTTTTTTTTACTTGTTTGTAGTAATGCAGATTGAACCCAAGGTCTCACACATGACAGCCAAGCGCCTCTACCACTGAGCTACACCCCCAGGCCCTTGAAGTCCCTCTTTAAATAACTGCCTTCCTTAGTTTATCCAACAAGACAGTGGTGCCACTATCTCCTGTCTCCTTGTACCTCTCTGCCCTCGGGAGCCTTTTTAGCCTTCTTTGTATGTCTTTCACTGACTGCCCATTACTAAGCCGGTTGGGCAGACAACTATGCTGGTAATTATAGGGAGAGCTCAACTTTAGTATAGGCTCAAGATGTGGGGTAGGGCTTCTTACTTAAAAAGACAATAGGAATACACTACAAAACAGTAAAAAAAAAAAAAAAAAAAAGGAGAGAGAGACCAAATTGTGGGAAATAGACTATAAATGCCACTAGAGTTTACGAAAGCATCTTTAGTGAATTTAGCAGTAAAAGGAATCACTAGAAATAGAACTTAAACACAGCCTTAAGGGAGGCATGTTTGATCACCAAAGGACATAAGAGCCTAGGGCAGGGATGGTGAACATTTTAAAGCTTTGACAACAAATAGCCAGCTGCCAGAGGTGCCATAGTCGCCACCATAGGCCTAACATCATTGTAGGGCTACAGGGCTGGATTCTGAATGTAAGACTCAGTGAAGTTTAAGATCCCATTTCTAACCTCAGGTAAGAGAAGCCTAAAGTTTAGACCTTAGTTATAGGAGTAAAACTCAGGTGAAGGTTACATTATGTTCTTCCTTGATCTCACAAAATAACTGGAACAACAAAAGTAGATTTAAACAAGAATGGGGTAGTACCAAGGGAAAAAGAGATGTGCAATCTTTTTAGGTCCTGGCACTACTCTGGACCTTAAGGAAAATGAGTAGAAGTTGATTCTTACTTATGGTTCCTATGGGCCTTGATTTTCCAGCTCAGAACTTAAGGGTAGGCCAGAGATTTGGGTTTGAAATCTGCTAGTAATATAGAACATGGATGTGTCTGAAATTATTTAGTTGGAAGTTGCATGGGACAGAAGGCCAGTAGGAGTTTCAAAGAGATATAAAAAACAGCTTGGTGTGATGATGCCTGACAGTAACCCCAGTACTGTGAAAGGCTGAGACAGGAGGACTGCAAATTTGAAACCAGCCTGGACAACTCCGTAACTTAGTGAGATCCTGTCTCAAAAGGTATATGTTGTAACTTAGTGAGATCCTGTCTCAAAATGGGGCTGGAGAGGTAGCTCAGAGCAAAGGTCCTGGGTTCAATCTCAGTATTGGAGAAAGGGAAAAGGAGAGGGAGGAAGGGAGAAAAGAAGGGAGGAAGGGAGGGAGTGGGGGAAGGTGAGAAAAAAACCAAATCCCTGTTTTTATAGGTTTTATTTACATATGGATGCCATTTTGTCCTCATTTGAGGTTGGCATATTAGATTAACCCCATTTTATAGACTTTAAAGGAGTTTGGCAAGTTGTAGGATTCATTTGCTGGGGAATGAAGAACTAAGCCTAGAAGCAGTCTTAAATATTCAAACTGGTATTTCCCTCCAGAGACAATGTTCCAATGGTCCTGAACCAAACAGGCCCTCTAAGCCAGGCTCCACACAGAAAGAAATAAGACTCGACCCAGAAGGTACCCTGAGCTCACATACTTCAAAGATTCTTGGGCAAATGGTCTCTAAACTCAAGTAGGGTTGAAACAGTGAGATATAAGGGAATGAGGAGGCAAAAATACCAAGACTGAACTTAAACTATTTTCTAGGGAACATCATCTGTCTGATCCTAAAACTGTGTTCTCAAAGATCCATTTGAGACCACTGGGTGTAATGGTATACACCTCTAAATCTAGGACATGGGAGGCTGAGGCAGGAGGATTACCAGGAGTTCAAGACCAGCCTGGCTTATATAACAAAACCTTGTCTCAAAGGAAAAAAAATCATTTGAAACAAACTGATTGAAGGATTCAGCAGATCTTTATTCATTAAAGCTCTGTCCTCAGCAGTGTCTAGTCCTTTCAAACCTCACCTGAAATTTTTTTTTTTTTTTTTTTGTACTGGGGATCGAACTTGAGACCTCACACTTGCCAAGTAAGCACTTATGCTGCTCAGCCCAAAAAACATCTTTTATATTATTATAATTCTATAAATTATGTGCCCTGTATTTAATCCTTTCCCTGGCCACAACAGCTGGGAGATGAAACCCAGAAGCCATCAACATCAAAGGGGAGTAGGCCCTACTTTGCTGCCTTCTCCTCACCATGACCTGTTTCTCCTCTGTGATGCCCCTCTGTCATGCTACCCTGCCTTGGAGCCAGTCAACTATGAACTGAAACCTCTTAAAACTGTGAGCTACAACAAACCTTTCCTCCTTATTTTTTGTGCCAGGAACCGATTATCTAGCACTTGCCAGGCAAGTGTGCTATGCTACTGAGCTATATTCCTAGCCCTTCTTCCTTTAATTTTATGTCAGGTATTTTGTCTCAGCAGTGAGAAAAGTAACCAAGAAAACTGTGTACCCTTGAGACTACTGTCAGGTCCTCAGGGCTCTTCTTCCTCTTTAGTCTCACTTAATTAGGAGCTTATGCATGTGATCACCTGAAAGCCCCAGCCCTGCCCTGTCTCCCAGCAAAGCAGTGCTCAGTGCCTCTCTGCACTGGCTGGTGGGCATATTGGAGGGTCTGTGCTTTGGAGGCCAATTGCAATGCACACAGGCATTGCCTCTGCCTCCCTCTCAGCCTAGACCTTTAAGCATGGTACTCGTGGAGCTTGAGAGAGTGGAAAAAGTTCTTGGCCTCTGAGGTTCTGGAGTCCAGGTATTGACCTCTATAGATGAGTGTCATAATCCTTCCAACACTGACTTGTTCTCAGTTTCATGGTTTCAGTCCTTTTACTGAAAATATTGCTTTCCTTTTTCCCTACAACTCTAGCTCTTTGTCCCTCCCACTTGCCTACCCAGCCTCTCTGCTTCCAGATGGGTTGGTTTTATGCCACATTTCTCCCACCAAGATAGAGAGAGACACTGAATCATGTGCTCTGGGAGTTAGATAGCAGCAGGTGCAAAGGGGGCATCTGTAGAGTGATGTACTGCATCCTTTAGCCACTAAGATATCTTGTGCACAGTGGCAGAAGCACGAAAATATGGCTGTTTGGTGACCAGTTGGTAACTAATGTACTTGCAATACCTTCAGTTCACTTGGGCTCAAAAAACATTCACTGAATGTCAATGATGTGCAGAGATGGAAAATAGTTCATAATTCTTAGGTATAAAGGACTACATTTTTTGGTTTTTAGCTCTGGCTCCACTTGAGAATCCTAGAAGCTTTAAAGACAGAAGAAGAAGACAGAACAAAAACAATATCTAGAATCCACCAGGTTTAACTGATGTGGGAGGGATATGGGCATCAGTATCTCTTTAAAAGTTCCCTAGGTATTTAAAAATATAGACAGGGGTAAGAAACTTATGTGGTCATAGGAGGAAACAAAACTTTACAAGAAGCAAAATTTCATATATTCACCCCCCCAAACCATTCTGATATAGAAATAAATCATTATTCCATTCAAGGCATTTACTGCAGTGCCCTCATGTTAGGTGTCACCAGTGCCAACATTATTTCTAGGCCATTTCAGAATACTAGGCTTGGCTCACAGAAAAAGAAAGGAGAGTCAATGGCAGCTTCATACACATTCCTAAGTGTTGCTCAAGTCAGAAAAAAATAGGCACCACAGTGGAATTTGTGACGAGGGGTAGCTAGAGAATGTTACCATTAGTTGAAGTGTAACCTACTATCCTCAGCTGAAAGTTTGTGGGGTGTAAGGAGGAAGCAAAGGGGTGACCCAGTTGAGACAGCATCAGAAGAAAGATGACTTCATGCCTCTGGAAGACAGCAGCAGACAGAGGAAATCACTGAACAATTAAATGTGAAGTGGGACACATCTCAATGTCAGCACATCTCAAATTCCTTTCCCCCTCACCTTTCCCAGAACAACCAGACCTTTCATTCAACTTGTTTATATGAGGCTCCATCAAATGGATCATTCTATAGCCCAGTAAGTTAAGTGTTATTTTATTATACAGGAAAAATATCCTGAAGTATTTTTTAAATAACATAATTCCTGATAACATCATTCTTCAGGGTTCCTAAGCCTCACCATCTGCTCAGATGTAGTAAGCTGCCCCTCACCCTTGTAATCAGTGCATTAATACTGCCTAAACTGAAGGATAATCCCAAAAGGTTTCTAAATGTCTTCCAAATTTCTGCATAGAAGCCTTCATTTAGTCCAAAGGTAGATAATAAACAAGTTGGCAAGTAAATTAGAAGATAGCTGAGAGCAATTGAAGGTTAAAAATTTGTGAATCTAGAAAGAAGGGTATGTGAGTGTTCACTATACCATTCTTTCAATTTAATTTTTAAGTTAGTTGCTGTAGTGTGATCATGCTCCTTTCCACCAGATTTGCCTAAAAATATATATCCAATTCTTTCATTTCAAACTGATACGGAAAATCAGTTCTTCTTCAAGTGATAGCCCTGTCCTATTCTGTCTTTAAAAGCTTCCAAAGCTTTCTGGAAAGCTCAGATTAAGGGGCTACAGTACACTGATAAGATTTTATAGTTCTCAGGTGTGTGAGCCAAATTCTCATCGAAGATCTGTGATGGTCACTGCTCTGTCCACAACAGTCACATGGTTACAACTCTGCAACAAAGAAAGTGAAAGGTAAAGTCTTGGAAAATTCTGGAAAGTCATTTTTTAAAGACTCTCATTTAAAATGCTCATTTGAACATCTGGAAGCTAGACTGCTACTTAATTGCCAATGATGGCAATGGGCCTGGGAACCATCGTTTCCACTAAGTCCTACTTCTAGACTGAATCAATGTCTGCCCATAAATCCTTATTTTTCAAATGTATTCTAGAGTTGTTTGTAAAATACACATTTACTTATAAGAGTCAGTACTGTCACTGTAGTTTTTTTAGTCATTGTTAATTAAAGAATGACCAAAAAATAACTTACTACACATACTATCACATGGAAGGACACTCACTTTAGGGATGCAAAAGGAGTCTTTGTAACTAGCAACCTGTGCAGTTGTGTCTTGCCTTTTTTCTAAGTGTGCAGTCTCTATTTCAACATCTAGTACCTTCATATTTATTACATCCAAAGCAGACTGAATTTTTAACAGATCTGTTAGAAAATTCTTCCTTCTATTTGGCTGAAAGCTATTATTCTCTGAGGTCTCAGTTTTAGGGCTGAGAATGATATGAAGTATACCCAATATCATTTTTTTATACAGCAGCTCTCTACTACTTAAAGTTAGCCCTTAGATCCTTTCTGGTTTTTTTTTTTTTGTATAGACATCCCCACTTCTTTTTCTTTTTTTGTTTTTGTATTTTTTGTTTATATTTTCAGTAGTGGGGATTGAACACTGAGCTTTTTTCCTTCTTGTGTTTGTTTATTTGTTTATTTATTTATTTTACATAGGATCTTAAGTTGCTAAGCTGCCCAGGCTGTGCTTGAACTTGTGACCCAGTTCTTTTTATATGACAAGGTTCTGAGTCTCTTTTCTAAATTGATAATTTTTCTCTGAATCCAAAAAGAAGTATCAATACTATAGGCCATAGGGAGAAAAGAAACTATCACATTTGATCTATGGTAAATGGAAACATAGTGGTCTTATCATCAACTAAACTTATTATTCACAGAAAATAACTTCATAGAAAAGTCCTAAAATCTCCATTATCCAAGCAAATTTCCAGAACCAAATATATTTAATTTACCGAAGTGGCTTTTTCCCTTTATATTCACATTTCTTAATGAAGTACAGGCTTACCAATGGCCATTCATGAAGAACCAAACTAACATTTAAAAAGCCAGTTACCACAATTATATACTTTCTACATATTACTGTGGGGTAGGGGGACAGTGCTGTGGACTGAACCCAGGGCCTCACACATGCTAAGCATACATTCTACTGCTGAGTTGCACCTCCAGCCTCTAGCTAACAAGTTTACAATGAGGCCACACATGCATGACTGTGCCCCTGGGCAGCCTGTACCACCCGATGGGACACTCATGCAAGTACCACTGATGGTACAAGCTGCCTAATGGGAAAGTCATGCATGTACCAGTGGTGCTTTAAGCTGGTAATCTTCTCCAACACCCTATAAAGAATGAATTATTATACATACTTTACAGATGAGAAAGACGAGGTACTAGAAGGACACGTAGCCTCAAATATAGATGGATCTCTATCTCTCTCTGTCTCTCACCATTAAGTGACAGAGCTGTGACTCAAATTTAATTCCATTTCACACTGCTTTCCATGTACATACATCCTTATTATGAAGACCTGGAAAGGTAACCAACAGCCCAATTTTCCATGTGGGTCAGAAAAGACGATGTACCTCACTGGCTGTTTCCCTTGCTTGAAATATAGCACCAATTTCTCCTACATGGATACATACACAGAACAGAGGTGGATCTTTGCTGTGTGGATGAAATCCTTTCTGGCGACAAGAAGAAATCTCCTCTAGTCCATGATCAGTTAATTTAAAGAATCCGGTTCTGAAATTAGAAAAGGAAGGCTCAGAGTTAAGCAATGGTGCCCACCAATCCCTATCACATGCATGCATGCACGCGCACACACACACACACACACTCACACAGGAAAGCTTTTTTGGCCAGGGTGGGGGTACTGGGAAATTGAACTCATAATCTTGCATTTGCTAGGCAGGCACTTATGCTGCTGAGCTATATCCCTGGCCCCGGAAAGCTCTTTATGAGACAGCTTCTATAGGAGGCTGGCTTACAGGCTCCTTAGTGGTGAATGAATCATAGTTAAGGGAAGATTCATTGTTGCCACCACACAAAAGAAGTTGTAGTAAATAAATAGGATTTGGAATGAAAAAGAAGTGAAAACTATCAGATAATGTGTTTAATTTTGAAATTCTTTAATCTAACATTAAACTCTTGAAGTTTCTATCACTTTAAGTCAAACTTCAAATTTCTTGTGGACCTTTTTTTTAAGAAAAGCAACAAAGTTGTTACTTGGATATCTTTTATAATAAGTAAGTTATATTTTTAGAATATAGTGCTTAAAAGAAGTCTTTCAGAACAGCTAATTAAAGTGTAGTCTGTATAGTTTATAAAGAACATGGTCTCAAGAATAGAGACCTTTTGCTTTCAGGCATTCTTCCTTACTACCTCCTTGAAACAGCCAGAAGCATGTCTCGGGGTACTCACTCCTGGAACTTGGGGGAGCATACAATGGCTATTGACTCTGGCAACATCATCTGGTAGGAGCAGTGAGTGTGTAGGTCAACACTGGAAAGAAAGGCAGTCTGTGTGGGATGAGTCTGAGAAGAGAAAACAAGGTGAGAAGTCTTGGTGAGCACAAACAGCTACACCAGGTCCAGGAAGCAAGGGTGGCCCAAAGAGTTCCCAACAGCTGGTCCCATCCTTTTTTTCAAGTATGTACAGAGATTTGCAATTATGAGGGATACTCTTGAAGTTCATAATAAGGAAGTTCTTTTCCAGTTTTCTAAACTAGTATAATACATATGAAGAGACTCATGTTTTTGTTTCAAAACACCCTGTTGTACATTATATATGCAATTTTTGTCATAAAGAAAAAGAGATGTTTCCATTATAAAGTCCTAGAGAACAAGGAATAAAATGAATTAAAAGTTTACAGAATAGAGGAATAAGCAAATTTTGGAAACTGAAGAATTGTTTGTAGTGAGGAATGCAGTGAGAAAGGACAAGGGGATGAAAGTGACTAAGAAAATAAAGTAACTTAGATTTAATCCACTGTACAGAATGACGGCTGGATAGGTGGGAATTTTTCTGGAAAGCAATGTGGGGAGATGCCATTTTAGTTCCTGGGTGGCTGGATACATTAAAGACGCAGTCACATACAATGAGCAAAATCCCTGTCCTGGGATTTCATGGAAGGTCTGCTGGACAGGGTGATTTATGTCTGAAAAAAAATGTAGTGTTAAGCCCAGAAAAATGCACATATCAACCTAACTCAATTACAGTGAAGATATGAAATAACACAGCATATTTCATTTAACTCAGTTATATGACCTTCTCAGGAAGCAAGAATAAACTGAGCACCAAGAAGACCAAAAGCTCCTTATTTCTCATTTGAAGAGAGTGGAGATGTCTTCAGCCTTGACCTCTTGTAGGAGAGCGGGATAAAGAAAAGGGGAAAACTTCTTCCTCTGCGTAATTCATAATGGGAACTTCAATCTCACTGGTTCATACAGTCTAATGGGTTCTGGAATTTTTGGCTGGGTGGTGAGCTGTAAGCTACAGAGCTTGAGGAGGGGAGGTATCAAAGCAAAGGGCAAATGGGAAGCCATTAAATTGATGGGGTATGGAGAGGGTCCAGCTCAAGCCCCATCTGGGGCTTTGTGAGGGAAATATCTATTGATGCATAATGCTGACACTTGAATACTAATGCAGAGTGGAGATACTACTGCAGAGTGGAGATGAACTGAATTCCAAGGTCAGAATGGACAAGGCAGAAGTCAACATTGTGGTCTACATGCCTGGAAACTGACTAGGAGGCTCACACTAGGTTGTAAATATCAGACATTCATACCCATACTGGCGTTTAGGTATGGATTCTTGTAAGGAAACTTTTGTTCAGGGTGTGGATGGCATTATGGGTGCAAAGATGCATAAGGACAGGGGTGTGTGTGTGTGTGGGATGTAAACACTATCAGCAGGGCAGAGTTGTATGAGACCTGTGCTGCAGACTCAGTAGGCAAGGAACTGCCTCTCTTGCATGACAACAGGAGACAAGCCTGGGGTTGCAGGCATCTGGGGCATGGAGACCGGCTTTGTGGGAGTCAAGATTGTAGATACCTGAATACACTCACACTGTGCCTCAGGTGTGATAAGTAGGTGACAGCTGGGTCATGGGTGTCACAGGGAGAAGACAAGTGAGTGTAACTACCCCCTTGGGTGTGAAAACAAGAGGTGAGCCCAGTGCGGTGATTGGTCAAGTAGGGACATCCAAGGATATCTGCAGAGCAAAGATCACAGGCACAGCAGGAGCACAGAACAACAAAGGCACCTATGCCTGGGGGCTGGAGATAGGAGAAGACTATTTGTGGATTTTTCTGCTCTGGCCTCTTGTTCTTACACCAAACAGGAAGAATTAAGGACTTTGATGTTGAATTCACCCTGAGATCCATAGAACTGAAGCTGTTATCATGATGGGCATCCATGAACAAAGTAAGTAGGTATCAACAATGGTGAGTAGTAGCTGGGTACGATGGTGCATGCCTCTGTATCCCACCAGCTGGGAGGCTGAGACAGGAGGATCAGCATGAGTTCAAGGCCAGCCTGGGTTACACAGTGAGTTCAAGGCCAGCCTGGACTATGTAGCAAGACCCTGTCTCAAAAACAAACAAATGAAAACAATGGTAAATGGCATGAGAATGGTGCTTGGGACTTCTCTTGGGAATTTTCTCCTCTTTATCTTCTTGAAGCAGTGTGAGCATCTCTCTGGATGATTCAGGCTATGGTTGTTCTAGAGTCTCACAATTTTTAACAGGCTCTTGGAAAGCTCTCTCAATACCAATGGAGAGTCACCCTTTCCAGAGAAGATGGTACATGCTGTCCAATATTTCAACATGATGAAAATCAAGAATTTAATAAGCCACAATTAGATGGATGTATGATTCCTCTTCTTCTTCTCCCCCCACCTTCTTCTTTTTCTTCTTCTTGAAAAGTCAAACATAAGTCTATTGGCAAAATTGATTCTGTGGTTAAAGCATCATCTAGGGAAGATATGGGAGGTAGGGGCTACTTGGATTTCAGGGACTCATTAAATCAGGTAAAGGAGACTGCTTCTTTGGAAGAAGAACAAGATGCTGAAATTTGAGTTAAAGCAACATCTAAATGGGCATTCATTTTCTTTCATTCATTCCCAATTACTTATGTTTTATTAGGCATATTATTTATACCAAAACAGACAACTATATACTTATGTTTGCCTTAGAGGGGGTGTGATTCTTGGTAAGAGGAATGGAAAAAGTAAAATCAAACATGACTCAAAAAGGACATCAACCTTCACTGGCTGAAAAGCACAGAAAATAAACAGGTACAATTGACTAGCGTTTTCAAATGTACTGTGCAAAACTTGCAACTCCAGAGAAGCTTGTCAGAAGCACAGACTCCTGTACCTTCTCCTGGAAACAGCTATCATGAGAGTGAACACTTTTTAAAAGCTCACTAAGTGATTCGGATCTGGAGCCCTACCTGTGAAGCACCACTCCACAGAATGCTGAGACAAGTTTATGTAGACTGGAAGAGGTCTGTGGAGCAAAGTGTGATCCATGCGGGTTCTCAGAGGGTGTGTAAGGACTTTGGTGACCACAAGGGAAAACAATTTCTACCTGATAGTAAAACAAACATTCCTTTAGACTAGCAAGGAGCAAGCCCTGAACTAACGCTGTTCATCCATGGTTATAGCCTGGGATTCAAGCTATAAGCAAAAGAGGCCTACACCAGTCAATCAAGGCCTAAAATCTACAGTTGGGTGGCTTGAAAGATAATAAAAAGATATGACAGGGGTTTGGTAAATGACGCTGAATTAAAAAAACCTTGTTTTGTTTCCCTAGCCCCCTTTCAGCTACTACGCCTTCTCCCCTCTCCAATTCTCAATGCTATCAAGTTCCTTAGACAAATAGTGATGGTTACTGTGTCTACTCTGCTGTGGATCGAGGAAGGCACTTTCATAAACTAACAGTATGCCAAAGCAGCAGAGTGAGCAAGGAATGCTAAGCGGCCCCTGCATGCCTGGATGGGAGCACAGCAGCCACAAGGAAGAGCAGTGAGGCAGAGAAGGGCTGAGACAGAGGAGGAGGAGGCTGCCCCCAGTACTGGTGGTGGTGGGTTGCCAAGAGTTTATGACCAATATATGACCATGCAATGCTTTGGCCAAGGGAAGCGGATTTATATAGGTAGTAAGATGCAGAAAGAAGAACTGATCTTTTGCATTCTCCTCCTGAAATTTTAAGGTCTGAACAAAACTTATGTCTGTTTTCTTTTTTTTTTTTAATCTCAAATTGGGAAGAAATGGTGTAGAAATGTCATGGGGGGAAATAGTTGCGCTACTATCAATTTAGGCTCTAAATTTGCTCAGAGCTGGGCCCTCAATGATACTTAGAAACCTTTATTTATTTGTGGCCAAGTTCTTCCTGAAGTCTAAACAGTAATTATCCCAACCTTCCCCCAACTCCTCCAGTTTCTAAATCTAACTCTAGCAGCAGACCCAGACTCTAAAATCAAGATGACTGGTCTGATGAGTTTCCTTGACTTCTCTAAATATTTCACAACTCTGTGTCTCTTTCATCCTTTAATTCTGTCTTGGAGGAATAGGTGTTTTCTCTTCCATAGAAAGATGAACTCCTTTTGTACCTTTGATTTGATACTTTCCTACTGTCATATTATCTTGCTTCTCTTGCCCTTCTGCCCCTCCTCCATTAGCTCACTGGAAAACATTTAGACAACTACACCCCAGAATATGGGTGAACCTTCAAAAGGTTGAATAAAAGAAGAAATAAAAAATACTATTGTACATTTCCATTTATAAAAATGTCAAAATCAAGCAAAGTTAAACTATAGTGTTTAGGGATACACGTGTAGGTGGTAATCTATAAATAAAGCAAGGAAGGGATGATGAGAAAAAGCAGAAGACTCATTTTTTCCAACAAGGAAACAGGACTGGGTAGAAGAAGGTCCTTGAAAGCACCTATTTCTTTATTTATGTAGGTATCCACAGATGTCACTTCAGGACTCATTAAAGTGCATGTTTAGGTTAGGTTCAAGTCACCATGCCATCTTTCTCCTTTCCTACAGAGTTCAACTACTCAAAATGGCAGTGCCTACTTCACTGTTGCCACAACCTCAATCCCCTGACTTAACCCCCACCACTGCCTAAAACCCAGTAATTGACATCCTCAGTGACTTCAACCAATCCAACAAGCTGGTCCAAGTTTTCACCATACTGGAGTTCTCTGTATTATGTAGCACAGTTAGTATCCCAAAACTCCTTCTCCTGGTATCCCTCCTGTTGTTATTTCTGTGCCCTAACATGGACCTTACCTTCTCATGCATCTGTTTTAGTACCAAAAACTTGTTAGCCTACGTCCCATGTTGTCTCTCCTCTTGCTCTCATTTCTCCCTGATTACTTTCAGGGCCAGCTCTGGGCAGAAGACTCCCAGATCTCCCTCTTGCTTTGACCCTGCTCCCACGTACCTGGCTCCAACTGTCTGATAAATACCTCCAACAACCCAATGGCTCATGAATCCCTTAAAATCAACATGCTCTGAACTGAACCCCACTTCTACAGTCAATCCTCCTTCTGGACTCCTTTTGTCTGCTTATGAGATGATCACTGCCACTCCCACACAGGCCTGAAATCTTTGAGTCATCATTGACTCTTACTCATTATCCTTTATTACTCATTCCCCAATTTCTCTAAAGCCCCACCATCACCTCCTTCCAAAACACACTGCCATCATCCTAGCTCTCATCTTACTCAATTTTATCACCATGCTAACCTCTAAAATGATCTTTCCATTTCAACCTACCTTAAATAGCCTGTAAGTTTCCTAAAGTATGACTTTGATCACCATTGTCCTGCTCAGAAATGTCCCCCTCCCAATGCTGCCCCTTCAGTGAGCTCCTCCTTGCCCCATCTTGTCCAAATTCTCATTAAGCATACTAGGTATGATCTCTCCTTCCTCTGAATTCCACAGTGCCCTACTGACACCTCTTGGGGTTCTTGACACACTCCATCTCATGGGAAGAGTTCTTCACTGTTTATTTGTACAATCTCTTTTGTGAGACTAAAATCATATTTTATAGACATTTATATCCCCTCGCAGATAGGGGGCAAGCTTTCGAACACCCATTTGTTACAATGGTGGGGGCTATGCAATAGTAGGCAAATCAGGAAATATTTATGTAACTGAATTGAAAAAAAGGATGAAGGCACATGAGATCATCTCACAGGTCAGTGTCTTCTGTTCTAACATACAAGTATATGTGATCTTCCTAAATCCAGAAATAAGCCAATTTGTTTGTTGGCAAGTCACACATCTCATACATGAAAAGCAGCCTAGTCTATGAAAGTGAGAGGTTGGAAGCAATAGAAAAAAATTAAGAAATAATCTTTAGGGAAGGAATTATATTTTACCAAGACATTGCCAGAAGTCTACACAACTTTTGAAAACATGTATATTGATAGTACTTCTCGTTTACATAAAGGTATATGTTGCTTCATAAACACTGAATACAACCATCTGATTAACTTCCTTGATTCACTTAAAATATTTTGATTTCTGTATCTTTTAGGAACATCATTTGTACACAGTAGTTTGTATTGCCATAGTTTCTATACCAAGTACATATATTTTAGGCCAGTATCCTATCACCATTTACATTCATTAGGAGACTGAAGCTTTAGGAAAACTAATTTATTTTTTATTAAAAAATAAATAAAAGTTTAAAAAAGTTTTTAAATCCTAAGTAGTTCTCAGAAATCAAAACTGGAATGCAAGCAGTCAAATAAGCTTGAAGAAAAAACAATAAATGATCTGGATTTGGTTTACTTTGTTCCAAGATAAACCAGGTGTGGTAGTGGACATCTGTAATCTCAGCACTTAGGAGGATCTGTGAGCCTGGACTACATAGTGTATTCAAGGCCAGCTTGAACTACATAGCGAAACCCTGCCTCAAAAAAAAAAAAAAAAAAAAAAAAAAAAAAGACAAGAAAAGAAAAGAAAAGATGCAAACAGTATGCTTATTGCACAATGAAAAAAAGAGAAGACAAGCACTTAGCTCAGATTTTCTTACATGAATCCAGCCCAGTGTGATGAGAGCCTGTTGATCCTGTATGAGGAAAAGTTCTTCTTCATTTTCTGTGTTGCAATAATCAGATCCAGCACTTTGCTTAGGGATGAGAACATGGGTAATGGTAAATTCGTTCCTCATCTGCCAAAGGAGAAAACAACGCATCAGGATGCCCTGACACTCTTGCAACCCCTCTGGCCCTAACAGTGAACAGTTAAACACCTACACAATGAAGGCCTTTTTCCATCCCAGTGTGGGTCTCTTTTGTGCTCCCTGAATCCCTCACCTCAGAGTTCACAACCATGGCTGCTCATGTGCATTGCTGAGCGCTCTGTAAAGTGATCGATGCTGAAACCAACCTCAAAACTCATCTGAGACACAGCCTAGAAACATCACAGCCCTATTCACACCTAAAGCAAGTTTCTCTTTCACTGTTACACCCTTCTTCTTTAATGCTCAGGTTAAGTCTCTTGAACTTCCTTAATGGCTCATTCTGCTGTTAATAATGAGTCCTTTAGGTACATCCATTCAGTGATCTTTCCTTCCTCAAAATTCCTAGTGCTCATTTGTACATACTACTCAGCATGCTTTTCATTTTTTAGTATATGTTTTCCATTTCTCTAAATTGAATGGACACTTTTTGTGGACATATATGAGGTCAACAAAAACTACAGTAAATGTTAAATTTTAAAAATTACAGCAAAAGACACATTGCCATTTATCCCAATTAGAATATTCTGCTTTGTCTTAAACACACTTATCTCATCACTCTTATCACTTTCTGAAGCAGTTTACAATGCATTTAGGGTGTGTGGGGTATTTTTAGAGGGATTAATAGCACTATGTTTTTTATTGTAATAATTTTTTAAAAACCAAACATTACTAGATGTTTCAATCACATCTCATACCAACAGAGCCCAAGCCCTACCATAATGTAGGTGCTCAGATGATATACAGGTACACCTGGATCTTTCACTATGGTTAGAATTTCTAATAGCATTAATCAGCTCAATTCAAGAGACTTTGGAAAACAACCAAATACAGAGCCACCAAATCTAAGGGACTATGTTACATACAGTCCATGGTTTCTTCTGTGAAGGGATTGGCATAAAGAATAACCGACCCTGAATATCTTCTCTGAGTCACAGAGGCTAAGGGGAAGACATAGTCTCAGTTCAGAAAAGGCTGTTTATTTTTACCAGTTTTCCGCAGAGAATTCCACAAGTTTCTACTCCCCGAGCAGTGTTGGCACTGGCTAACTGAAGAAATTGTGGGCACAGCCTCCCAGGCACTACCACATGTCGCAACCCGTCAATTGTAGGAACTGTAGTGGAGAAGGGAAAAAGGTCTGAGACCACAGGGCTGAGTCTCCCAAAGCAGACCTCACAGCTGGCAGCTTGAGAGAGCAATTCTAAATAACTGGGGTTCCCCTAGCTTCAGACAGTGAGTGGGCATCTCATTCTGATGTCACCAAAGTATTGTAAGATCTCTTCAACTTCTGGCCATAGCTCATTGGGAACCATGATGATTAATTGTAGGTATCAACCTGACTGGATTATGGAATACCCAGAGAATTGGTAAAGCATTATTTCTGGGTGTGTCTGTGAGGGTTTTTCTGAAGGAAACTAGGGTGTGGGTCCACAGACTATGTAAAAGCTGCCCTCGATATGAGTGGTCACCATACAATCAGCTGAGGGTATGGAATGGAACATAGGCAGGAGAAAGGCAATTTCCTTCCTCTCTGACTCCTGGAGCAGATACCACTCTCCTATCCTTAGCATCAGGACTCCAGGACTTGCACAAGTAGCATCCTGGCTTCCCAGGCCCTATTTTCTTTAGGATCTGGATATAGCTATGCTACCAGTATTCTAGGATCTCCATCTTGCATAGAGTCTGTTAGGGGACTTTTTAGCCTCCATAGTAATATGAACCAATTCCTCTGAGAGCTATGGGGCCATGGCAGTATCCATCTAGATTTCAAAGGATGTTAGAGATAGCCTGGGAGACCAGAGACTTACCATAGGGCAAAGCCACCACAAAGAGTCCCACTAGGGCAGTAGAGATTGCAGCCTCAGATGGGGGATAGTCCCTCAAGACCCCAGAAGTGCAGGACCCACCAGCATGTAAATATAGCCTGCAAAGCTGAGACTCCAACATTTGAGAGCTGGTAGGTGCACTAAGCCCAGCAAAGCCACAGAGATAGGCCTGTCTGAGCTCTTGAGGGTCCATGTCCCAACCCAGTGTGCCCAGGATACAGGACATAGAGTCAAACAAGATTATTCTCTAGGTATGAGACTTAATGTTTTCTCTACTACATTTTAGACTTACTTGGGACTGGTTAGTTACCCCTTTCTGTCTATTTCTTGTTTCTAGAATGGGAGTGACTCTTCTATACCTGTCCCACCACTGTATTTTGGAAACACACAACTTGTCAACTTTACATGCACATAGCTGGAGAAAAATGAGTTGTGTCTTATGTCTTACATGTATCTGATTCAGATGGAACTGAACTTTAGACTTTTTTTTTTTAACTTTAGAGTTTTAAGCTGATGTTCTTGATACCACAATGGAAAAAAAAGAGCTTTATTCATTCAAGGTAAGACAGGACTAAATTGCTACTTTTTTTTTTTTTTTTTGGTCTTTTTGAGACAAGGTCTCACTATGCAGTTCAGACTGGCTTGAGCTTACTCTGTAGTGCAGGATGGTCTTGAATGTGTAAGGATCCTCCTGCCTCAGTCTTTTTTGTTTGTTTGTTTGTTTGTTTGAGAAAGAGTTTCACTATGCAGTCCAGGCTGGCACTGAACTCCTAGTAGTTATTCTGCTTCAGCCTCTCAAGTGCTGAGATGACAGGTAGATACCACATGGCCACCTTAAACTACTACTTTAAAAACATTCTTAGATATTTCCAGATATTCTGACAGACTCTAATATAAAGGATAAAAAAAATATTCCCATCTAACTGAACTTTTAATTTTATAACCTTCTTTCATCTCCTAGAAGGTCAGGGTATGTCTTTCAAAGAAACACATCACAGGGGCTGGGGATACTGCTCAGCAACACAGTGCCTGTGTGGCAAGTGCAAGGTCATGAGTTCAATCCCTCGTATCAAAAAAAAAAAAAAAAGAAAGAGAGAAAGAAAAAAGCATTAAAAAAAAGCAACACATCAGTATATATTCTTGATAGTGGAAAATTATTTAGGTAGCTATTTACTTATGAATTTGGTCTTTTATAAGAAAGCTTAAATACTAAAAAAAACCCTTAAGTAACAGAACACATAGCCTGGTTTCCCCTAAAAAGCATGAATGAAGCTACTCATAAATCTGCTTCATGATGCTAAGAATGGACACAGTTCCTGAAGAGAGAGCCAGAAAGATATGGGTAGAAAGTATCATCCACATGCATATTTTTATATTAAAAAAGTAAAAAATGGTTGGATATGGTGGTGAGCGCCTTTAATACTAGCTACTTGGGAGGCCAAAGTAGTAGGAGCAGGGGTTCAAGGCCAACTTGGGCAACATAACAAGATCCTGTCTTAAAACAAAATAAATAAAATAACACAATAAAGTAAAAAAGAATGTTTTTCTCTAGCAATACAGACCGAGAGACTCACAGTCACAGAGCAGTTTGATGACTATATCTAAAGAGGATAAATTAAGGTTTGGCATAGGCACAGTCCTTTGTTTTCAATTCACTTACTAAATGTAAACCAAATAGGCACTGCACTCAGCCCACAGGGAACACATTCAAGCCCTAACCTGTGGGAAGTTAAATCTAGTTATTGACAAATGACTACACTAGTGGGTAAATGATCTAAATTGTATTAGAGATAAAAAGAGCTCTGGGAGTTTTACAGAGAACAGAATCAATTGGATTAAAGGGACCTGGAAAAACTTCAAGAAAAGCAGGGAAGGCAGAAACAGTGAAAGGAAAGTCTAGACAGAAGGCAAACATGAATGAATTTCTTTGGGTAAGTCAGTCCAGGGAACATCTTGGAAACCTGACAGTCTTCTTTAAATGACTACTTGAAAGTTGATTCTTCTAAAATGATCAAGTATACTCATCATTTTGCCCCAATTATATTCTTGATAACCAATTATTGAGTTTTATGGCTGACCTGAGTTATCACCTACTATGTACACTGTTTCCCTGGACTAAAATTCTTAAAGATCAGGAACACTTTCAAGGCAAACACAATTCAGTAGCTCATTTTGGTTTTTCATTTGTTTTTTTAAGAATCAGTCACTGAATTTCACAGCAGTATTATACATTTAAAAATTACTTTTACAAAAAGTCAACAGTGGTCTCTAATTCATGAAACATTTTAAATCTCTGTATGACCCTTAAAATTAAAGAGTCCAGGTGGGTGTGGTGGCACATGTCTGTAATTCCAGCACTTGGAAGGCTGAAGCAGGAGTATCACTGTGAGCTTAAGGCTGTCCCAGAACACATAACCAGATCCTGTCTCAAATCAAATAGGCAAAAATTAAAAAAAAAAAAAGTTGAGTGTTTAACTTTCAATGATAGTTTTAGCTTTTCAGAAAATTGACCTGGCTATAGCTAAATTATATGGTTTTAGCAAAGGCCACTATTATGAGAGATACAGTGTGATAGAGTCATAATATGACTCTACTTAACAAATAAGCTTCTGTCATCACAGCCTAGGAAGTGGCAATGAGGAGATACTCATAGGCTGAATACTTACAATTATACTCTGGCTACAAAAGGGATGGAAGAGAATTTCAGCAAATGGACTCACTACTTTCAGAGTTGATCAGCGCTCC
The DNA here is from genome assembly GCA_004027455.1 of Hydrochoerus hydrochaeris. Taxonomy (NCBI): domain Eukaryota; kingdom Metazoa; phylum Chordata; class Mammalia; order Rodentia; family Hydrochaeridae; genus Hydrochoerus; species Hydrochoerus hydrochaeris. The sequence goes on along the minus strand of PVLA01001755.1, from coordinate 117,156 downwards.
AGGTTTCAAGGACCTGTCCACTACTGGTGGCTTGGCTGGCCTTAGGATGGAATTACAGTCTGAAGGCTGAGTGGATGAGACAGGCGAGGTGGGGAACACATCTAAGGAGGGCTTTTCCAAGTCAGGTACCAGTGGGCCACCTTGGCCAGGGTCCACCTTCCCAAACTCCTGTACAATTTTTAGTCGTTCCTTTTCCAGTTCCTGGTTCCGGATCATCTCTTCAAAGGCATGAAACTGTTCCTGTTCCAACTGTTGCTGCTTTTGTAGGGCTACCCTCTGTCTTTCCTTTTCCAGCTCTTGCTGGATGGCCATGTTCCGGGCAAATTCCTCCGCCTCCTTCCTCTACAAAGAGACCAAAACAAAAACAAAAACAAAACAAACAAACAAAAACTTTATAGTAATACTTCACAACTCAAAAGAGCAAGACTTTTCTCAGCAGGTAGACTACCAATATGTACTTCTGCTCTGGTCTGTTTTCCTAACATTGAATTCATATTTCCCTTGGGACCTTTATGGCTACTAAAATAGTCCCCACCCCTTTCTTCCAAGCCACTGAATATATATCTTCAAGGACAGTTAAAGTCTCATAAAATTTCATTCCTCTCAGTATGCTGCCTTGATGACTCTCCCTAATGTATTTTTTTCTTTACTGAAATCTTGATGCACCTGTACCCCATAATCTGTATCACATACAGTTCTATTCTCTTAACTCTGCCATGTTTATACTCTGTATTCAAGTAAGGTTATAAAATAGAACCAAATCTAAACTTGTATCAGCTATGTTGGGAGTCTCTACTGATTTTGAGCCCAAAAATGAAGCCTCTAAAATTTTTCTGATGCTCAGTTCAACAGGGTGACATATAAACCAGTAAAAAATATAAAGTTACAACCTCGATTAAAATGTTCACTCACTCAATGCCTTAGAAATTTTCACTGCCCTGCTGATTTTTAACACTACAGTATAGCACAGAGCCCAGAAAATTTATAATAACCTATACGAGCCTGCAGTATACATTCATGTGTGACACAACACCACAATAGTGTCCTGGGCATTTTTCCTCATGCTTTTACTGATACTTCCCAACAAGAATCATTGGAGGATAGTTTGAAAAACAAAGTACTACAAATACTTTTGGCTATAACCAAATGTGAATCAAACCTCCAAATTCTATTATCTATAATCCTAGGTTTTGGTGAGAAATTTTATTATTCTTGAGGTTCTTGCTCTAGACATGGCAGACAGGCAATAGTTTTCTCTTTCAAGCACACTTTTGGACAAGTAGGCTAAATCTGTTAAAGAGTTTTCAGCCTAAGCGCTGGTTTTCTACTCTGAGTAACTGGCCTTTGCTCCCAAAAAAGCAAATTATTACAATAAAGTGACAGATACTATTCACAGTACATTATGATCCCAGGGCACAATTTAAGAAAACAAATAATTTCTTTTTTTTTTCTGTGCTGTTATATACTGACCTTTTCTTCTTTATACTGTGCATATTCTTTGGTGTATCGTTTTAACAACTCTGCCTTTAGCTCTTCTGCTTTGGGAAATGCAATTTCCTTTAACTTCTGAGATACGAAACAGAAATTGAGGATTAGAGCAATGCTACTGCGAGTTAAATAGAGAACAACAACAAAAAACACTACCTGAAATTGTAAAAGAAGCAATATTAAAAAAAAAAAAAGCGTACAATACCCCCTACTGTATCAAACTTTCTGCTTCATAGCTATTCTGGGGAGGTAGTCTTAGCTTCTATTGCAGAATTTGGTGCTCAGATGCAGAAATTTACGTGTATCTTTGTACTGCTTTGAGGCTTTTCAATGGCCAACAATGAAAAGGAAGACCCACCTTTACTGTATCTTTCTTTTCAGGAATGATAGCAGATTTGTAATCTCGATGCTTTGGCAGTTTTTCAATAAAAAGCCTAAGGAAACAGATGACAGAAATTATGATGCAAAAAAAACCTGTCAAATGTCTGTAAGACCCTGAAGCAATGCATATTCTTTCTTTTTTTTCTTTTTCTTTTTGGAGACACAGTCTCACTTTTCATAGGATCCTCCTGCCTTAGCCTCCTGAGTGCTAGGATTTTTGGTATGTTCACCAGGCCCAGTTTCAAAGCACTGCCTTTATTCTGTGGCTTCTGGAGGTGGGGGGAAGAAAGAACAGGCATACCCAGGCATATCAAGTTGCCTAACCATCTTCATCCCTGGAAAAGGCAAGAAGCCTTTTCCTTCTCTTCCAAATCAGGTGTGTGGCAGCAGAAACTACACACCTAACAAAAAGGATGACAAAAGAAATAAAACAAAAGCCTATGCTGCCCCCAAAAAGGTACTATCAAAGAAACAGATTCTTTCCATGTTGTGACATGACAGGCTTTTAAAGAAGGCCTAGGTGGGTGTCTGTCTCAAAACATTCTTCCTTGGACAGTTTGGCAGCTAGGTGTAAGAGGCTGAGAAAAACAGTATCATTACTACTCTTGTAACCTTTAACTCTGACAATTTTTTCCTTGGGATTCATATTCTTTCATAGAAAAATATTCCTTTACATCACAACAAGTATGGAAATGCTTAGATATAGCATGTGTTATAGGCTCAAATTATGTGCACATTATATGTATAGTATACATTATGACATTTGATGAAAAGTGTTTAAACATCAGACCCTAGATTTTTTCCTTTTAGCTTTTGACCTTGGCTAGAAAGCTCAGTGGGGAAAATAAATGGCAGTAATTTACAGACCTCGAAGATTTACAATATCTACTTAGGAATGATAGAAAGAATTACAAGTCCAGTGATGGTTGTAGCAAGAAAGTGGCAGACTCAATTTCAACACCAGCAGGCTGGCTCTGGAGTACAGTTTTCTAAACACTATACCATACTGCCTCCACAAGGCCCTTGGAATGCCCAGAATGTAGTTGACTTTTGATAGAATTAATTGTAATATGTAGAAACTGAGATCCAAAATATAAATCAAGAGTAGCTTACCCATAGTGTTAAATACTATCCTGCAGTTGTGATAAATTATTTTCTACCTTTTACCTGGAGTAGGAGTGCAAGGAGGAGGAAGCCTCAGCAAATAAAGAGAAGAAAATTCCTCATCCAAACAAACCCTCTGTAGATAAGCCCTCCTCCTTCCATTCTATATCAGGCACATGAAAATTTCATTTCAGTCCAGTGTGACCAGGTTCCTCAAGCAGAGATGAATTCTAAACCCAAAACTATTCTAAAAATTTTCTCTTTGGATTAATAAAAAAGACACAAAAAAGTTTTCTCAAAGTCTATATTTAAACCAAGTACATATTCATTTGTTCAAATCATAAAATCCCAAAGAGGCTATTAAAATAAAGCATAGTTCTTACACTTTAGAGATTTATAACTTAGTAGCTCAAACATTTTGGACCCAAAGATCAAGTTACATATTTTCTCCCTTCAGCAGGCTGAATATGCTTGGTATTGAGGCCCAAATTAGCCACAAGAGCACCACATCATACAAATACCACACATTCTGCTCACTTACGCTCTCATTACTGAACTAGACTGTATACTTCCTGTTTCATGCTTCTTTGTGAAATCCACTGTATAGCACAATGCCATGTATAAAGAGGTGATTAATAAATGTCTGATGAATGGTCTGATTACCCTGAATTGGTTTCATGAAAAAATTAAGTATAAAAAAGTGTATATACAGTGCTACTTTACGTAAAAGAATGGGGTAATACACATGTACATGAATATGTATGTATGTGTTTATTTTTCTTATAAGTATATAAAGAAACACAGAAAGTATATAGAAAAACTAATAAAAGTAGAATGCAGGGGAAATATAGTAGATAGAAATACAGAGTGGGAGTGAAAACTTTTCACCATATACTTTTTAATATACTATTTTGACTTCAAGTAATTGGATGCCAGTGTTTAAGCAAAGACACAACTTCCAAGTCTATACAGGAATACCTTTCTCTTATTTCAGCCACCACAGTCAATTTCCTGAACAAGGATGCATAGGAGAAAGGCCGTTGAAAACAAACAATGGGCAACAAACTACTAACCTTACTGCATGTCACAGCACTTATAGAAGCCAGGTCTGGAGCATTCTTCTGGGTTCAGATCCTGGCTTTGCCACTTACTAGCTCCATGACCTTAAGTAAGCACTTAATCTCACCATCTCTCAATTTACACATAAGAATTATATAAAACCAGGTGTAGTGAGGCACACCTGTAATCCCAACACTCAGAAGGCTAGGGCAGGAGGATCGTAACAAGTTCAAAGTCAGCCTTGGCTACATAGTGAGTTCAAGGACACCTTGAAATATATAACAAGATCCTATCTCAAAAAAAACCAACCAAACAAACAAAAATTATGTATATATGGAGACAACTAATACCACCTGTTAGGGTTGCTGTGACACATAAAGAGGTGATAAAAGTGCTGAGCACAGTGCCTAGCACACAGTGAATATCTTCTATGTGCTCATATGATTATTTTTACTAGTAAACAAACAAAAAATATGAACAAGAATAAGCAGAAAGATGTGCACACTAGAGCTGGAAACTTTCTAGGCACAGAATAACAGTGGTGCGGATGCATACTTTCTCTGGGGTTATATCTGGTTACAACCTAGAGAGAGGAAATGGACCAAAGTAAACAAAGACTTGTTGGCAAAAAACACAAGCAAAACAGCTGAGTAACCAATGGATAAGAATAACTAAACAGAAAAATAAGTACAAAAGGTGAATAAATACAAGAAATGGTGTTCAATTCAAGCATAATGAAAGATTCAAATTAAGATATCATTTTCACCCCATCAGACTGGTTAAACATTAAAGGTTGATTATACTTGGTATATACCATAAGGGCATAGAGAAATGGGTCTTCAATCACTGTGAGCAGAACTTTAAATGATACTTGTTTTCTTAGGGGAGGGAAATGATGGGAGAAAATTATTCAAAACTTAAAATGTAAACACCTTTAAATTCACAGTCTTACTACTAGGAACTTATCATACAGTAGTACAAAAATATACACATGCACACCCATATATATATATGACTACTCAATACAGTATTATTCATAAGATCATTTGCCAACAGGGAATCAAGAGAGGGAAGGAAGGAGTAGGAAGGAGAAGGGAAGGAAAAAGAATTAAGATGCATTATATATATGTGCCAACTCCCCATGATGAACATAAACATCATGTGTTAATAAAATTTAAATATGTTAATAAAAATTTAAAAATTATTCATAATGGCCAGAAATTTAGCTCAGTGGTCTAAGAGCTTGCCTGGCAAGTGCAAGGTCTTGAGTTCGATCCCCGGTACCAAAAAAAAAAAAAAAAAAAAAATCACAAAAGTAGGAAAAATAAGAACTAAAATAGTTAACAATATGGAATACTCAAATGTGAAAACAATGTCATCATTCTTTTTTCTATACAAAAAATATTTATTGAGCCCCTACTATGGGGTATAGCATTATTCTAAAGATTGTACAGTGAGTGATCTAGTCAAAAATTTCTCCCCAGTGTACATTACCATAGGGAAACAGACAATATACAAAATAAGTGTGTCATTATTAATAGGGAAGAAGAACGAAAATAATATGGGAAGGGTGGTGAAATATTAGTTGAAAAAGGCATCAGAAAGAAGGTGGCATTTTAGCAAGGGCTAGAAGAAGTAAGTTATAAAAACATCTATAGGACTGTTCCAGGCAGGAAGAACAGCCCTGAATGAGATAGCTCAGCACATCCTCATAGGGAAGGATAATATTCTTAAGAATAAATCAAGTTACAGAACAGAATACAAAGTATGATGACATTCATGCCTCAGAGATAAAGGATACATACATACTTGGCATGTGCATACACACTGCTTGTACACACAAGAAACATGACAGTGGTCACTTTTGGTAGACGGGACTTCTCTTTTACATCTCACTTGTCATGTTTGAAAACACATTTTTTCTAATCATGAATTCTGCGTAAAAACAACTTGGTAAAAAAAAAATCAAGCTGAAATTTTGTAATGTGAACAAATTAAGGACGCTTGTCCTGTCTGTTTCTTCCAGTCTTAAAAGTTAATCAATAAAGTAAGCACAATCACAGATGAACCCTTCCTCAGGGAATAAACCCTAATCTTAGTAAACATTTTCAACATAAGTAACAGTTCATTTTCAGAAAGAGGGTTTGTGTTAGAGGAGACTCACATAGCAGACAGGAATTGCGGGAATACTCTAGTGCTTCTGTGTAGCCTAGCTGATGACCATAAAAAGCTGTGAAAGAATCCACTGCCTGGTTTATTGTCTTTGCTCATTGTCAAAATATGTACTGATTTAATATGTTGAAGATCTTTCTTCTATACTGGGGTCTGCAAAAGGCAAAGTATTCCTACACAAGGAAAGCACTAAGAGGGGAGATGTGCCTGAGATCATTAAGATGCCTAAAATGCTCCAGGAAAAAGGACAGATTGCCTTTTAAATCCTGAATTAATATACCCACAAAAGGTGTACAGCAATGATTCTCAGTAGTGGGCAGGCAGAATGGTGAGGGTAGATGTCTAATCTCTCTTTTCAGCTGTAGTAGCTGGCAAAGTGAGTTGCTCTCACTGACAGGAGTATGTCAAGTAAAGTGCAATAGAAAAACAAGCTGAGAATCTCTGAGCAAGAGTTTCTTTATGAATCCTGTGGTTGTTAGTTTACAGAATCAAAATCACTATCTTAAAAATAGCTACAGGAAAAGTGAAGGTTACATTTATTGCTTCAGGCCAAGACAACCCAATGAAGTCCCAAATAAAATCCTAAATCCAACAAATTCTCCCTTTCCCAGCTCTCCTCCAGTTCTAGTTAGTCATATTAAATGGTCTGATAAATGGAACACCTTACACAGGGTCAGACTTCCTGCATTATTTTCTCTTTAACACTGATGATTACCTGTGTCACTCAAAGTAACACAAGGTCCCATAAAAAGTCAATTTCTTAAGAAGCTCTGTACTCAATATTATTCTCTTGCCTTTGGAGTTTATTGCTAAACTCATTCTCTTCTAGACCATTAATCTCTCTCAGAGCTTTTCTTTTCTTTTTTTCTGTTGTCGTTGTTCTGGAGATTGGACCCAGGGTCTCAAGCATCCTAGGCAAATGACCTACCACTAAACTATATCCCTGGCCCTTTTTATTTTCAGACAAGTTCTCACTAAGTTATCCAGGCTGTCCTCAAACTTACAGTCTTCCTCCCTTGGTCTCCCAAGTAACTAGGATCCAGGTGTGCACCAATAATACTGGCTCATAGGATCCTAACTTGATGGGAAAACATGCTCTAGAATCTCTTGTTTTCTGTTGTTTTATTTTTTCTGGGTTTTTTTTAACATTATGTATTATGTTTATAATACATAATGAATACATTCATTGTGGGAAGTTAGTACATATACTGAACATTTCACATTTAATCCTTTCACTTTCCCTTCTTCCTTCCCCCCCTCCCTTTATCTCTTGATCCTCCCCTGCCTATCTCCAAAAGGTCTGCCTCTCTGCTTCCTATTATCTTTTCTTTTACTCTTTAAATTATTTATACCCTGGAGAGATTCATATAATAGAATTCTTTTAAAAGTACATACATACATATATACATATATACATATTCACATACTCCTTATTCCCCTTCAGAAACTTTGTATCTTAGTTACTTTTCTCTCATTGTTGAGACAAAATACCTGACACCCAAAGTTAAAAGGGTAAAGGTGTCTTTAGATAACACTTTGTAGCTGGCTGGCTCTAAGATATGGTAGCACATGGCAGAAGGGCAACAACTCATGGCAGTAGAAGACAGCAAAAGCAACAAGGGATGGGAGGCTAGACTCTTTCTGTCCCTTATACCAGATGCAGGGTGTAGCGCTCACACCCTTAATCCCTTAACAGAACTATGCCAAACCAATCAGTGGACTGATACATTAATCATACACCTTTAATCTCAGCAACACATACTCTAGACTCTGCCACCTCTGAAAAAGTCCTATGACCACATCAGGCTTTGGGAGGATACCTAGACACAAACCATAACACCTTCCTATGAAAACTTGTCCAAACAGTTGCCTACACAAGGGGTTAGCTAAGTACAGCTAGTGGGCTGAATCCACCTAGCCATCTGTTTCTGTAAATTGGATGTGGAATCAGCCTCATACCTTCATTTAAGTACTGTTTATGGCTTCTTTCAAACTGCAAGTAGAAGTGATAAGTGAGATCAAATGCCCTAGAAAGCCAAAAATTTTTACTATCTGGCCTTTTAGAGAGAAAAAAATCTTCTCGCCCAACCTTCTACCTCTATTTTCCTACTGTCCATTTATCTTTTCCTTCACTCTGGTCTAGTGCTTCTTTAATCCTTCGAGAAATGTTGCTTCTCAAAATTACCGATATCATGCTACCAAAACCAAAGGCCACTCTTCTGTCCTCATCTACCTAACACTCTTGATCCCTTTTGGCTCCTGTGACAGCATTCTTTTCTGGATTTCCTCCTGGGTCTTGAGCTTTCCTTCAAAGTCTCCTCTGTTGACTTTCTCACCACTAACCAACCTCAGGGTTCTGTCCTTGGTTCCTTCTCTTCTCATTACCAAGGATTCTTGATCTGCTGCTATTCTATAGATCTTTCTGGGATCTAGGAAAGCCTATGACCTGTTTCAGGATAATTTTTAAGATACAATACAAACTAAAAAATTACAAATGAATCTATTTTACTAAAATACAATTTTCAAAATATAAAAGAATTAAAATATGTACTTTTTTATTAATCTGTTTATTATTACACTAAATAAAAGGATCTAGTCATGGGTCTAAAAATTCCTTACTATAGTTCTGCAGTAATAAAAATGTAGATGCTATTTTGGGGTCCTAGCAACAACTGTAATGTGATATGAAAATATCTTGATTTCTATAGGCGATGAAATTACAAATAATATGAATATTACTTTGGTTTGAGGCCTCCATTCAAAATGGAAGAAAATGATAACTTTCAGTCAGTAGTTAGCAAAAAGAAGAAATATTTTTCACATTCAAGTTTACAGACTCCCAGAATCCTACCAATGAGTTCTTGTGAGGATCCTGGACCTCAAGAACTTCTTCACTACAAGGTCTCAGCCATTCCCATGGCTTCTGAACCATCTGCGGGATAAAGTCAACCTTGTTTGTATTTCCAGCCCAGATTTCTTTGAGTGTTTTCACAATGGTACATACAACCTCCTATTTGACATCTCTACTTGGATATTGTACAGGTATCTCATACAGAAGAATCCCTGTACTCTAGGATCTCCCCTCTTCCCAACCCCACCCCACCCCCCACCCCTTTTGAGACATGGTCCTGTTGTGTAGTTCAGGATGGCCTTGAACTATGTAGCCCAGGCTGGTTTAGAACTCACAGTGATCCTCCTGTCTCAACCTCCCAAGTGCTGGGATTACAGGTGTGTGCCACCATGCCCAGAACTCAACCCCTTTTTGATACCACTCTCAGTAAATGGATGACCAAGCCCTAAATTACTTATGGCAGAATCCTGAGGCCAACCTTGATACCATCTTATTTTCCTAGCAATCAAAAATTCCTTGGGCTCTACCTTCATGAATCAAATCTACCTACCTCTTACCATTCTGCATAGTACTTCAGGCCACCAGCCTTCTGAACTGCTGCAACAATTTCCTAGATGGTCTCTTGCCTTCCCTTAGTACTGCCTCCACCATTTATGACACAGAGCCAATATTCTTATTTTAAAAATACAAGTAAATTTATGTCACAGCCTCACTTAAAAATTTTCAATGGTTTTCTATATATTCTCAAGATTATAATACAAGCTCCTTACCGTGGTTTAGAAAGTCTTGCAGGAATCAGCCTAACTTGCCCCTCCAACCTCATCTAGAGTCTTTCTTCCACCTCACTTTCTACATTCCAAATACAATGTTCATTCAATCCCCACAGCATACTAAGGTCTTTCTTAGTAAGAACTTCTGAGCATAGAATTACCTCTGTTTAAATGTTCTGCCCTATGCTCCCGGAATGACTAACTCAATTGCTCCCATCAAGTCTTAGCTTAAATTTCACCTCCTCAGACAGACCCTCCCCTGACTACTCTACTTAGTAGGATACTTTTGGTGAACCTTTCATGGCACTCTTTTTGCCTTTGTACCATCCTCTTTATATTATATTTATTGCTCATCTATTTTCTTCCTTCTTTAGAAAAGAACACAAAGAAGAACAAGGGACATTTTAATTACTACAGTGTATCTAAGGTCCAGCACCAAGTAGATTGTAGATAAATTCAATATCAATTTGTTAATTGAATATGGTCCTTACACTGAAAGCATTTTCTATATAGGACAGTAGGACATACAAGACTTTTCTGAAAGTACCTGATAGAGTAATGCCATGATTATACTGAAGTTTTTCAATTAGTGATTCTCTAAAGAAATTGTGCCCCTGGGCGGCATTCTGAGAACAATCTAAGATAACTAGGGAAAATATGAGTAAATAAAGGGTATATATAAAAGGGTATCAATGTATATACACCAGTGTCTTGTTTCACAAACTTCTTTCCACAGTTTTGGTCACAAACTGAGTTGGATGAAAACTAAATCAAGCTCCATAGTTAGGCTCAATGTTGATCTTATGGGGAAATTTGATTCAGTTCTCATTCAGATCAGCTTGTGACCAAAATCATGGAGAGAATTCAGTTTGTGAACCTAGGTACCACTTATAAAGAGTAGCCAAAGAAACTCAGGAAATTCAGAAAATAAATTTGGTGGCTTAAGAATGAAAAACTCCTACCAGCAAAGGAAATGTAATCACAATTCTATGAAATATTAGCAACATTGAGGCCACAGAACAGCATGATGGCATTACAAGTACAAGAATTCTGAGGAAACAGATGATACTTGTAAACTTAAACAAGTCAATAGGCCAGGCATGGTGGTATACACCTGTAATCCCCACACTTGGGAGGGTGAGGCAAGAGATCACAAGTTCCAGGCTAACCCAGGCTATATATTGAGTTCAAGGTCACCCTGGATTACATAGTGAGACCTTCTTTCAAAAAACCGAAAGGAAAAAAAAAAGACAATAGCAATCCTTTCCTCTACTACGAAATTAAAATATGAATCCCAGGCAGTTCACTGTTCCACATACTTTTATCTAAAGCATTAGTTCTCAATCAGTGCAGTCTTGCACCTCTGAGAGTATCAGGTAATGTCACAAAATATTTTTGATTGCCTGGGGATATAGCTCAGTTGCATAAGCAACTGCCTGGCAAGCATGAGGTCATGAGTTTGAACCCTGGTACCCCCCCAAAATTTTTTTTTTGATTATCATTGATAGGGGAGGGGCCATTATTGGCACATAGTGGGTAGAAACCTAAGATGATACTAAACATCATACATAAAGGCTGATTCACTGTCAAAGTTAGTGTTCCGACTTTAGAGGAGTATGTGATCCCTCTAGAAGAATAATGTGATAATTGCTGTGCATATGAATCTCTCTGGGAGAATACAGGAATGATTATCTCTGAAGAGGAGACCTAAACACTGGAAAAATAGAGTAGGTAGGGAGATTTACTTTGTAACTATATACACCCTTTATACCTTCTGAATTCTTTTTTTTTTGTGCCAGGGATCGAACTCACAACCTCGCATTTGCCAAGAAGGCACTTATGCCACTGAGCTAAACTCCCAGCCCTTACCTTCTGAATTCTATCCAAAATATGTATGTCACCTAGTTTTTAAAAAACAGTAATAAAAACTAACCAAAAATAGTCAGTGTGGCTCATGAGTAAGATTGTAGAAGAGTATTTTCAACTCATGGAACACTATTAAATGGAGTATCAAAAGAACCTATGCTCTGGAAAAAATCTTGAATTGGGAATTACAAAACCTGGGTTTTATCACCCCACACTGCAGATCCCAATCATTATTACTAAATTCTGAATTCCTTTCCTCATACAGAGAATGGGAAAATGATGTGTACACTGAACTGTGAAGGTCAAATGAAATTATGTAGGTGAAATACCCTGTGAACTACTAAGAGCTATACAAACACATGTAATTATTTTTAAGTATTATGAAATAACAAGACTAGAAGTGATATAAAACTTTTAACTTATTCCTATCCTAAATTACACATCTCTTTTTTACTACCAGGGCTTTAAGAGTTGTTCTTTGAAATTTTCCATGTATGCTGCCTACTCTGAGAAATGATATCACAATTAAGATGAGGTACACTGACTGTGAGTAGTCAATAATTATTTAATGACTTGCACAATTATACCAAAGGTTAAGAAGAGGAAAATCTTTTTCTTATATCACTTGATTTGCTACAAAATAAGTAGAGGAGAGGAATTTTGGCTTGGCTAGACGTCGAAAGTAATCCTATGACTCGTTGCCTTAATAAAGGATGGTAAAAGCATTCATCAATACATAACATGTCTAGTTGAATTACCAACTTTTGTCTAACAGCCGGGCCATGTGAGCATAAGCCAAAAAGCTTACTCATTAAATTAATGAGTCATGAAACAACACCTTCAGTACTCATGTCTTTGAATGGCAAGGACAGTCAGTATGTAGGAGCCGCTAGCAAAAATGAGTAATACTGAGGATGCTGTAAAGTTCTCTAGTTTTAGCAATTATGAGCTTAATAAGTAAGTGCAAAAGCAGAATGAGGGAGGCATCAGTCACCAGAAAAGAAAAAGGAAATCGTAGGTGTCTTACGTGATATACTTGTTATAGAGGATGAAGGCATGTTCAATGTTGCCTTCTTCAGAGTAAATGGATGCCATTCGAATAATCTCAACTCCAGAGCGGAAGTACCGACGGGGTGGAATGTCTTCATTCACCTCCACTGCACTGCCCAGTTGTGAGAGAGCTCTCACCCGGTCTTCGGGTGGGAGGCTCACATCTCCATGGTCAGACATCAGGACCAAGAAGTTCTGAGACAGAAAAGAGAAAACAGATATCATAAAACCATGGCCCACTTCATCGCAGCACAGTTTAGCACAGAGGCTTTATCTCACCAACCTTCAGAAGAAATTAAAGAGAGAAATACCATATGCTGTAGCTGAGATCAAGTGTTTCTCCTACAAGATGGTTGTGATTCTCAAAGAATCCTAAATTACAATGTTGAGAGGGTTGGGAGAGTCAAAACCCACAATCTTTGTACCATAATTAAGAAGGACAAGGAATATAACCATATCAGGCCATGGGGGATTCAATTCTATCCCTCAGGTGAGACATTCCCTGTCATTAGGTGCCCCTGCCTAGAACAACATAAAAGTAGACACTACCTTACAGTTTTCCCATTATTTTTTCTCTAAGCTACCTACTTTCATTTACTCCAGGACCTGACAAAGTGCAGTGAACTTTAGTGAGGATTACTAGGTGACTTCAATTTGCTAATTCTGATTTAACCTATGAGTAACCAACATTTTCTTTGGTACATCTTTTTGTATTTGAGTGTCCTGTTTACCATCCTAACTCTGCTCATTAAACTACTCTACCAATCAGTCTGTAACATCACTGATTATCTTGACATGCTATTTAGATCTTGAAAAGTAAAATTTACTCATCTTCAAAAACTAAGCACATTTAATAACAAGAGCACAAAGGCATCTTGCATTGAGAGAAAGGCACGGGGACAAGACTCTAATCTGGGAGTTTTCCCTCCCTGAACCCAAAATCCCAGTAATTCCACAATCTTTCTAGATACTTTTGCTGCTAGAATCAGTTCCCAAGTTCCAATCAGATAACATCATTTTCTATAATCTCCAAAAAGTGCCTCAGTATTTGATATACACTGGATTATAGTACACCCCAACTAGCACTTGTAGAATATATAAGCTTTAGTAGAATTCATCTCAGAATTCGTGGCCCTGAGCCCACTGGCCCTGTCTTATCTTTTCCATCCATATACCTTATTCCTTCTCAACAGAGATCTTTTGCTTCAGTGGGGATTCCAATCTGTCCAGGGGTCCTTACATTTCAGTTTCATTTGTTTGCCACTGTTTTTCTATTCCACCCTTCCCTCAGAGATAGTCATCTCCAGGCCAATTTTCTCTTTCGGTTTCTTCAATATTTGGGCTACATTTCACCCATAAAACTTCCTCTCTGAAATCTCATTAACAACACAAAAGCCGTGGGGACTCTTGGAACGCAGAAGCATTCTGTCTCCTGTCTCCCACGAAACCTCTTTTAGATCTAAAACCTCGCCAAGTTACTTAACTGGTAAACCCAGTACAGTCCACCAGAACTAACTTGAAAAGGGATGTTCAGGGCATCCCCGTACCTCTAAGGAGAAGTACTTATAGATAGAGAAAGAAACCCTTTCCCGAGGCTAGCAACCCGGCTGGGGAGACAGCACCGGGTTGAGCAGAACTCCGCAGAGGAAATGCTACATTCACAAATAATGGAGAGAGCCTGATGGACTTGGGAGGGGAGGTGGAATTCGAGGAGGCAGTGAAAGGAAGTAGCAACAAAGCACGAAGAGGGTGTACACAGTACACAGGCACCTGACAACTGCTTGAGGCGCCCTTTTTGAAGACACTCAAACCCAAACTGCCAATCCAGAACAAAACTGTCTAAAGTTTTTGGGTCGTTCAAAAGCAATAGGCAAGGGAGCGCTGGGCCTGGGTCAGGTAGGCACCAGCCGGCGGGAACCTGTGCCGTCAGGGGCCTGGGTGCCGCAGACCAGGGAGGGAACGCGGGGAAGGACAAGGCTGCAGGGCCTACACTCCGCAGCGGATCCCCTCAGAGCCCGGTCACGCTCAGAGTCCCTGCCCCACCACATTCCCGGGACCCCTTCCCCACCTGTCCTCTCGGTTGACACCCGGAGCTTCCGGAAACGTCACGTCCGTGCCAAGCCCACTCGCCAGCTTGTCAATCATTCTCCCAAGAGTTTAGAACCAGAGGTGGGAAGTTGGTGGGTGGGACTAGAGGCGTTACCTGCGGAAATTCCGGCCAATGAGGACTGAGTTCTATAGTGGCCATCTTGGTAAAGGAAAATGAACCAGAAAGAAAGCGGAATCCAGCAGTTAAAGGAACCAAACACCAAGCTTGTATTTGTTTCAAAAATTATTTTGTGAATAGTAGTTTTCGGCCAGATAGCCCCTCCATCACACTCACATAAATCTTACATTCAAGAAGAGATTACTGATCCGACTACAAGTAGATTTGGCAAAACTAACCAGGATTTGTAAATTAAGGGACAAAAAAAAATATGAATTTATATTTCAGGTTGTGTTACTTTCGTATACAAAATTGGTATTCGGAGATATTAAGCAATAGCTTTTATTGCTTAGAAAGTAACGTAAGACCAATGATGAGATCTAAAATGTGCTGAGTGATTAATATTTAAGGGTCACTGCAAAACCAATGGTGGCACAAAGATCTATGATACAATTCTTGTATTTAAGAGCAAGACAAGGTGATAATAGACCCCAATTACAAACTAAGTGGCACATTACACACACATACACACATATATATGTATATGTATATATATATATATATATATATATATATATATATATTTGAGTATATACACACTCTCTTTCCAGTAAGGTTCTATAAGCCTGCTACTTATTCTGTCTTAGGAGACTTTGTATATTACCACTCTAAAACCTTATGCCTTGTTTTAAAATTTGACTCTCGGGAATACTTTTTCAAAATTTATTTGGGAACCTTCCTGTGAATTTGTCAGTATGATGATACACATAGCCTTCGAGATCTGATTTAAAGCCTCAGTTCAGGTGTTAACTCCTGCACCAAGTCAGCCACCAGAGCTCACAAACCCTGTTGTGTATGTTTCTCTTGAGATTCCCTAAGGTGATTTTGTGTGATCATTGACTTTTCATACTTACCGTTGAAAGCACTTTTTGGATCATTCTTCTACTCCCAAAAAAGCATTAATGTGCATGCCAGTGCTATGGTCCCCTATTAACTCATGGATTCTCTGCAGATAAATCTGGGGAGACATTTGTACACAATACTGTACCACTACTCTGTTTTGAAAGTGCTCTAAACTCTTCTCTATTGACTCTCTCTGCCTTGCAGAAACATGGTGGGTTGGGCCTAATGAAATTGATGCAATAGAGGTGCTGGTTATAGAGCCTACACTGTAGGTGGGGTCCTGGTGACATAGAAGAAATATAACTCCCAACCCACTACTTGTCAGATGTGCTGAGTTTGTGTCCACTGAAATCAAAGAATGAATTCTGAAGGACAAAGGAAGTTAAGAGTAGTAAAGAATAGGAATTGCTCCTGAAAAAGCCAAGTATAGTGGTGCATTCCTGTCATCTCAGCACTTGGGTGGATTAGGCAGAAGGACTGTGTGAACTACAGAGAGAGAACCTGTCTTTAAAAAAAAAATAGCTGCTAAGAGACAGGAGGAGTCCCAAGTGGTTTGCCACTAAGGTCATTTCTCTAAGAATGTTTTATAGGGCTAAATCATGAGGTGGGTACAACATGGATCAAACTATAATCAGTAATATTACAAGTGTAGCCATTTAGCTAATAGTGATCTAATGGGGAAACAGGACACATAGAAAAGGAATATGACTGACATCATTAACTTTGATTTATCTATTACTTTTAAAACAAGAATGTTTTGGGAAAGGGTTGGGCCCAAGTCTTTTGGTCACCCACTCAGGTGTCTGAAATCTGGATTTAATAGACTGATTGGTAAAAATTACAATATAATCTCAAATTTTCATACTTAGGGATGTAAGTCTGTCCATTGTGATTTTTTATCTTGAGGCTTTGCCTTTAGCAAATGTACCTCCAGCTACAATTCTAATGTCGCCACCTGTCACTGACTTCCTTGAGATCCCAGTCCCTCTCTGACTGTATATTTGTTTTTTATCTAATTTAACTGCCTATAATACTGGCAGGAGCCAATGGAAAAAAAAAACCCAGGCCATTCTGCTGTTCACTAAATATTTACTGAACATTTACTATGTGTCAGGTTCTGTTCTAGTGTTGGGCATACAGCAGTGAACAAATCCACCAGGTGGATACTGTTATTATAGAAGTGCTGTTATTGTGGAAGCTGAGATAATAAGGTAGGAAGCAGGTACATCTATGTTCATTGAGTAATCTTCAAAATCTCTCTTTTTTTTGCATTGTTTAAATTAACACAGTAACAGAATTGTTTTTGTTGGTTTTCTGAGATAGGGTCTTGTGATGTAGTTCAGGCTTGCCTTGAACTCATTATAGAGCACGGACTTGCCTTGAATTAATGACAATTCTCCTGCCTCTGGCTCCCAAGAGCTGGGATTACAGGCATGTGCTACCATGCGTGGCAAGTAACAAAATTTATAAACACCTTAGATGTTAAGATTATGATGAATAGACTTGAAGAAGCTATAACTATGTGAGGACTAACATATAATAGGTATGTGCATACTCATAAACACAATAGTCACCACGCATATACTGTTTCTGATATAAATAAATTAAAAAACTACAACAATTTCTTAAAATAATGATTAAGAGGCTTTGGAAAGCAGCATCTAGTCCTTTTATGGTGGGAGTTTGTAACTTGACCAGAATTTTTGATATCTGGGGCAAATGTCAACACTCTTGTCTTTCTAGGGACCAGAAAAAAACAAGCAAGGAAAGCTCGGCCAAGGAGAACATTTGACATTCTTCATTTATAGCTTAACTGGAAAAGCTGAAAACAGGACCATCTTCTACATGCAGCCAGAAATTAAAGTTACAAAAATCCTGGTACATTCTTGGCATAACTGAGGAAAGCATCTTATCTATCTCTGCCCCACAGATTGGAGGTCAAGAATTGAAAGTATCATATCAGCAAATAGGTTTCAACTGTTCATCTGGTACACCAAGACTAGTATAGAAATAGTATAGTATAGATCATTCTCACTTGTACCCTTATGTGGCTATGAACCCTTTTCCCAAACATAGCAAGCCTCCATCTGATCTTTTGCAAACACCAATGTCATAATCTCCTGCATTCCTGCATGCACATTTCTCGGCAGTATCAAGAAATTAGAAGATGAAATTCTTACCTTGATGTGTAGCATCAGGGTCTAAAAAAATTTTTTTAAAATGTACACCTGTAATCTCAGCACTTGGGAGGCTGTAGCAGGAAAATAGCCACAAGTTCAAGGCCAGTCTGTGCTACATAGTGAGTTCAAGGCCAGCCTGGATTACATAGCAAGATCCTATCTCAATAAATAAATAAATAAATAAATACGTACAGAAGCCTTCCGCAGGATCTAAACAACAAGGGAAATTCAAAGCAGATGTCATTTGCCTAATTTTTACTCCTCTGATAAATTTCATATATCCAGAAGGTCAGTTTCATGAGTATAAGAATGGCATAGAGTTTTACCTAGTACAGTGCACCATGGACTTACAAAGTCAATTCATTCCTGAGAGCTGATTGAGTTTTACTTAGTACAATGCACCGTGGACCCTTGACTTACAAAGTCAATTCATTCCTGAGGGCTGGTTGTAACTCAAGTCGTCAACTGAAGGCTCAGGTTCCTCTACACAGCCTTCAAAGTCTCTCTACTGTATACAGACAGATCTCAGTGTCCTTAAACATTAGCCCAGGATTTCTCAATTAACTCCACACAGAAAAGGATATTGCTATGTTCCTTCCAAAACTCTTTAAGGGTCAAATAAGTATCTGAGACCATATGGAAATACAAGTGACCAGCATTTGGGTCATAACTCAAAACTTTGCCTATAAGTTAAAATTAAAATTCTGGTCATAACCCAAATTGTTTATATGTCAGGCCAGCCATAAATTGAAGGTCCACTACATTCTTACACCAGCATCTAATAATCTTTTTAAAACAAAAATTTTAATCCCTCTTTCCTGAATTAAAAATGCTCCAATGACCTGCAATGGCACCTGGAATAAAAATGCAAATTCCTTACTCTGTATTGCAGTGATTTAGCCCCTGCTGCCCCTCTGACCTTTTCTCCCCCTTTCCTTGCCACTTATTCTCCACCCATACCACTTGCATTTCTGCTGTTCTACTCAAGACCTTTGCACAGCTGTTTCTTCTTCCTGGGGTGCCTTTACTTGACTGGTTCCATCTTGGGCATTCACATCTCAGGTTTTATCACTTTCTTGAAGAGAACTATGATCACTACTCTGTTACTCTTTGGCAGTTGATCCTGTTTTCCCTTCATAGTCCTTATCACAATATGATATTATTTGAATTGTTTACTGTCATTTATTCCCCACTGGAAATACAATTTGCAGTAAGACAAGAGGATTTTTCTTTTGTTTGCTTTGTTTTCACTTACAGCTCTATTGACAGGGCCTACAATGGCTTTTGATCCCAGTTGACACATTCTTTAGTGTTCAAGTATTGTTGACACAATTGTCTCACTGTCTCCAAAATGAATTACAGGAATGGACTAGTCCTACTATGGTGGTGGCTGAGATTAACAATGAAAAACTGACCATTATATTCTTAGGACCAAGTCTTCCCTACAAGGCAGCTAGAGCTAGAAGCAGAAAGTCTCAAGTCAAATATTAACTGAGTAAATATTTGTTGAGTATCTACCATGCTCATTAATCTATATCAGCAGATGGATATGTATGTAGCCCATAAAAGGTCTGATTCTGCTCACATTTGATAAAATTGGTAATTCAAGAACTAGAGCAGCGGGTGAAAAAAGTTTTATTCAGGAGCTAAAGAACAAAGAAGTGGGGGCTTTACATGAAAATCAACCTCTCAACTCCAAGAGGTTGAAGAATTACAGATAACGTATATGATAAGAATAATGAGGGAGAGAGACAAGCTAACAAAAGGGAGGAATGGAATATTCATGTCTTTTTTTGGGAAAGGCAGAGATCTTCCAGGAAGTGAGTGCCAACTTTTTTCACTACTAGTATGAGCTGGTGTTTCTAGTCATGGTAGCTGGTAGGTATCTTTAGATCAAGGGTTAAGGCTACGAAGGGGACAGACACAATATGAAGACAGAGATGCCAGCCTTTTCATTTTGTTCCAATCACCTTATCAAACATTGCAGGCCCAAGTGAAGAGTTAGTGTTTTCAGCAAAAGTGGCCTTCAAGTCCCTGAAAAGTAGCCCAAGCAACCATTATCATCATAACCCCTATTATCATCACAACTCATAACCCACAAGGCAGAGATGTTATCTACAGCAAACCTAGTGTTGCTCAGCTGTACAACTCCATGGTTACTGATTTTTAAAGTCAGTTAGGAGTAAGTGAACTAGAGGATTTGCAACCCTTGTGTTTAGGTTTCTTCTCAGTATCAGCGTGACAACAATGAAAAAGAAAAATTCATTTTCCACTGTTTTAAAATGTTTATACATGAAGGCTTAGACCCACTAGAAGGACAAACAGCTTCTGAGATCCTCAACAGGATTCTAGATGCACTCCATGCATTGTGTCACTACCACAGCCTACCTTGAACACTGATAGGGCATTCTGAAAGCAGAAATAGGATTTGTACTAAAGATAAATGGTTCTATTGTTAAAATTTCTATCTGTGAACCTACTGAGAATATAAAATGTTTGAATTTGAAAAGTAAATATTTGGAAAGAAAAAGATGTAGGATGAAATGTTTCCAATATAGGGAAGTATTGTAAGTACACAGGAGTATTTCAAGTCTGTTTATTATTATGGGATTCAAATTGTGCTCCTTTTCAACTGGAGTTGGGACTAGGCTACAATAAACGCCATAACATTAAGATAAACTTCTGGTTTGGAGCTCCACCTACAGTTTGTTTGAAGATCGGTATGTCCTGTCACAGAGAAAGTCTAGCTTGGAAGAACGCCTGTATGCATACATGGGAAGATAGCGTGTTTGCGTGTGTGTGTGTGTGTGTGTGTGTGTGTTGTTAAAGTTAATGCTAAAATGTGTGCATAAGGAATCAGTTTTACTTTAGACATATTTCTTCCTTGTTACCTGAAAGTTATGAGTTATGTAATTTATTTCCTAATATGTAATTCAAAGCCTTTCTTTTAGGTGTGAGTCCCATTCTCAAGATTGCAAATTTCAAGTAGAGTTAAATAACATAAGACACTTTAGGGCTATTGGTGTGGCACACTTTGATTCGTTACAATTTTATATTTGTTTTATGTTTTTCATTTTAAAAATATTGGCCAGACACTGTAACTTTTAATGAGGGATGAATTGCATACCACTATATTTACATTCTTTGAAAAAAATCCAGTTAGTAACTCGATAAACATATACTGATTATATTCTATGTGCCAGACATCATTTAAGCATTGGACACATACAAGTAAACAAGGCAGACAAGAAATTTCTTGCCCTCAAGAATCTTACACTTAGATAAATAAAGAACAAAATAAAAGATTATTGATAGGAAGGGAGATAGCTCCTTTGCAAGTGGGAAGGAGAGTAAGAGATGGAGGGTAAGAGAATAAGGGAAAGAAACATAAGAATTAAGATGTGTTATGTATCAACTTTCCATGATGAATATAATAGCTATGTACTATTATCATGTACTAATAAAAAATAAAACAGAATCTTGAATTTAGTGATGGGCGAGAAATCGTGGGTTATAAACAATTAGCATGATGAAATAAATTATATAGTACATTAGAAGGTTGAAAGTAATACAAGAGAAATGGACCCTGGTTAAGGGAATCAGATGGATGGAAGAGACAAACACAGAGAGGTGATTGAAATTTCAAATGATATGGTTAAAGAAGCTCTTGTTGAAAAGTTAAGATTTGAGAACACAGGGCTGGGGATTTAGCTCAGTGGCATAAGTACCTGCCTGGCAAGCATGAAGTCATGAGTTTGATCCCTGGTACCAAAAAAAAAAAAAAGACTTGAGAACAGACTTGAAGGAGGCAAAAAGCATTCTAGGTGGGGAACAGCAAGTGGGCTCTCAGCAGGACTGAAGTGAATCGATAGAAAGGGGGCAGAGCCATAGATCATGAATGGCAAGCATCAGTGAATCAAAGTAACCTGTTTTTGTAAAAGGGTTTATTGGCACTCAGCAATATTTGACATCTGTTAGATACTGTATGAGCTCTGGCTAGTAGATTGTTCATACTTTCCACATAAGTCATCCCACATCCCTCTCAATGATGTCATGTCTTTGTAAAGCTGAGTTTTGGAGTAAAATACAGGTACCCTGGGGGGAAAAATGTGCAACAGGAAATGAAGTGGGCAGTGTCCAATTTGATTCCAGAGTTTAAGACCTGGTATCGTGCCCAATAGTTACACATATCACATTAGTAAGTAATTAAGGTTATTGGAGAGTGAAATTAAATTGTTTTCCTCAAATTTCCCTATATCATTTTTGAAATGGCCACTTAGTTGTCACAGCATTGCATTCATGTTGTCTGAATGTTCTCAAAAGTCACCACAAACTTGGTAGTTTAAAAAAACAGAAATTTATTCCCACAGTTCTGGAGGTCAAAGACTGCAATCCATCTCACTGGGGGAAAATTAAGGTGTGGAAGATCATATTCTTTCTGCAAGCTCTTGGGGAGATTTTATTCCTTGCCTCCTTAGCTTGTTGTGGCTTCTGGCAGGTGGCTGCAACACTCCAACTTTTGCCTCCATGATCCATTGCCTTCTCCCCTACAGTCTCACTGCCTCCATTATTAAAAGAAACATGAGATTATATTCAGGGCTCATGGTGATGATACAGGATAATTTTTCCTTCTCAAGATCTTTAATTCAGTTACATCTACAACTATCCCTTTTCCAGGTAAGTTATGATTCACAGGTTCTAGAACTTGATTTCTTCAAATGGCCACCACTCAGCCTATTATAGGCATATATTCTTATTAAATTGTTGGCACTTAACTCCTTAGTAAATGTAACTGTTAAGAATTTATTTTGGCCTAATAGTGAGACACCAGGGGCTTGGTGAATCTAGAAGATCTGGAATCTCTGAGTTAGAAGGATGTTGCAATACTCCAGGCAGGAAATGGTGGTGGCGGGGATTATACTATAGTTCAAGTGGAGTAAAGTAGTTAAAAGTGAACAGATGGTAAACGCAATTTGGTGGTATAAATACAATTTGCTGATATATAGGATGTGTAGTTGGGAAGAAAAGACAGTCAAAAGATAGTTTTGGTTTGAGTAACTGGAAAGATGTCATTGTTATGAATTGAAATGAAGAAAAATATACCTAGACTTTTTTTTTTGAGGGGATTGAAGATTCAGCTCTGTAGACATTTTAAACAATAGATACAAAGAAAAAGAAAACACATGTTTACAACTACACCACCTCGGGATTAGCCACCTGCCTAGCAGGTTTATTGTCTCTGTTGGTGGTTAAATGTCCTTCCCAGATGAGTCCTTACATTGCTGTATTTGAACTTTTCATCAAAACATCTATTGAGCTAGTATGTTGGTCAGAGAGTACTCAGAAAGCCTTGTCAGCCTCCAAGTTTTAACTAGGAGGGAAACAGAGCTCTGCTTTGAAGGACTAAAAACTACAAGGTCTTATGTTTAAGAATTATGTCAAAAAAAAATAACAGGATTTCAGAGTGATGAAGATAGCAGTGCAATTTTGAATCTCTTTAAATCCTCTCATGGCAATAGAAAACAAAACAAAACAAAAAAAACCAAACAGAGCATGAAAGTGAATGACTGCATCCCAGCATTTGGGAAACTAATGCAAGAGACTTGTGCATTTGAGGCCACACTGGACTATTTAGTGAGACTTGGTCTCAAAAAAACTGAAAGAAGGAGAAAGAGAAAAAGAAAGTGGGGAGCATAGTGAGAGAGGGAGAGAGAGAGAAATGGAATTTACCACAAAAGAAATGAATCAAAATTTCCCTATGAATCCCAGAACAAGGGCCAATTACTAACAGCATACAACAGACCTCTCAAGCCCCTCCCTAGCCCTTGCACTTGCACCAGAGGGCACAGTAGACTGGGGGTGGGGAGGTGAACAGTGAGCTAGGAAGCAAAATTTCATCTATATCTACAGTCCCTCCCCATCACTGGTGTTACTGCCTGAACTCTGCCTTCTGTCAGATCAACAGCAGTATTAGATTCTCAGGGAGTGTGAACATTACTGTGAACTGCACTTGTGAGGGATCTAGATTGTGTGCTTCTTATGAGAATCTAATCCTGAACCACCTCCCTTCCAAACTTACTCCCACACTCCCTATTGGAAAGATTTGTCTTCTGAGAGACTGGCTCCTGATGATAAAAATATTGGAGACTATTGTTTTAGGGGAAGGAAGTTTGGGATTGTTTATATTAAGCACAGGCCAACAGGAACTGGGCAGTTGGGGGGATAAAAGTGAGGGAGGAGAAAATAAAAGAATGAAAGAGATAAAGAGCATATGGAGAAGAGAAAAGCCAGCATCTCTGAGAATCCACCATGCTGGGACTTGAGGGACCAACCAAGAAAGCAATGATCCAGCCTTCCTGGTAAGCAGCTCAAGCCTACCAGCCCCCAACCCTCTTAGCCACTGGATTGTTCTAAGGACAACCTGAGTTGACAGCAACTAAGGTACATAAAGCAACTAAATGCTTGTATTATTTGGTTGATTATGCAGACCTGGGGCCAATGGTCTGAGCATCTCCCCGGAAGATGACAGTGTACAATACAGCAAATATGGGGGATGTCTTCCTATCTTGTCTTTGAAGTCCAATACTGTTTTCACTGTTTTGCTTTGTTCTGATTGTTTTGCTTTATTCAATATTCTGTTTTGATTGGTTTATTGTGTTTTGTTTTTGGTTTAATTTTGCTAGACCTGATGGAATGAACAACAATTGTGAAGATAACAAGATATACTATGGTAGCTATTATTGTTTTCCCGGTATCCTGCTCTGAAGTTCTGTACCAATTTTGCTGCATTGTCTTGATTGGCTTTGTTCTGTCTTGCTTTATTGTATTTTACTATCTTTAAAATTAAAAAAAAAGCATATGGATGCTCTCAAGAAAAAAGAGGTAGTTTGGGACAGAATGTGGAAAAAAGACTAAAGATTTCAAATGAATGCAGAAAGAGCACCTAGTGAAATCTCAAAATAAGGATAGCAAATGCTTAGATTGATGGAGTAAGAAGAAAACTAAAGCTAGACAAAAACTAAGAAGAAAACTAAGACTAGAAAAAAACAGCTTATCAAAAAATCACATTCAGTTGTTTGATTTTTCTTTTTTGTTGTCTCTTTGAACACAGATGGATGTTGACATTTTTTTTTTTTTTTGTACTGGGGATTGAACTCAGACCGTATGCTTGCAAGGCAGGTGCTTATGCCACTGAGCTAGCCTAGCAGTTCACATTTTAAAATATGAACATTTTAGTAGAATGTTTTAGAAATGATTCTTTCTAGAAACATGCTAATGTAAGCGGTTAATTAGTGCAATGAAGAAACAGAATTTTCAGTTCTCTATTTCATTCTGATTTTTAAACTACATAGATTTCTTTTTAATGATGTGCCCTAATATTACACACAGTTAATTTAGGTAGAAATATTATAGGGAAACCAGGCAGAGATAGGTTCTCAAAAGAGTCAGTGCAGAAGATAAGAACACATTACAACTGTGGCTGGAGGTGGATTTGTTGAAGGCCAGACCTCAATATAAAGATGGAATGACTATAACTATATCCCAGGGAATACATAATAATGATCAATATTCCAAATAGACATCAATCAACCTAGTCAGGACCAGGGCCAGGACTTTCTGACCCATCTCTTTCCAAAAATATCCTTTGTACTTTGTGTACTTACTGTATATCTTGCTTCCTCATTGAAACAACATTACCTAAGCAGCTATGCTTGTAATCTTATTGTTGATCATAGTTTTGTCCCATATTGTAATCACTTCCTGATTTTGTACCCAGCTCATGATTTTGCTCTTTGAGAAATGAGTTCATTGGCAACTCACTTTCTGGGTCCCCTCCTGTCTCTCTCAGGAGGTGTCTCTCTCCCTTGATAAAATTTCCTACTCTTAACTTTTGTTGTGCCTCAGAATTCATTCTTTGATTTTGGGAAGCAAGAACTCTGGGAATGGGACATCCAGCAGGTTAGGCTGGATGTTTTATCATATTTACCTATATCATTTGGAGGTTTTATATCAATAACATGCATCAATAGGACAAATTCCTTTGTGTAAAGTTTCAGTTGAAAACTACCTTGTAGTTGGTGGATGCTGAGTTGGGCTGGATAGAGTAAGCTATTGTTCTCCCAGGCCCACAGATGTTTCTGTGTGATGTTGCCCACAGCTGCACACTGCCAGGGGCCAGGCCACATATCTCTCTGCAGAAGTGGGCTCCCTTGTGAAGGAACATAGCTAGGGGAGTTGGGGGAGGACAGTGCCTTCACCTTCAGTGCAGCAGCTAAGGTTGTGGAGGTATTATAAGCCTACTGTGGCCAGCATGGGAACCCACAGAGCTGTGGCTTCACAGTATTTTGTGCTCTTCAAACACCAGTGGAAAATGATTGCATGGCAGGGAATTGCACTCCTAAACCAGAAGTGATACTCAAACTGGAACAAGGAGAGGAGCTGTGGATACTGGAGGAAGGATTCTGAGGCCAGAGCTGCCCAGAATTAACTGATACCAATAGAGACTATTCAAGAAAGAAATTTGATGAATTTAACAAAGGTAGAAGATGGCTTTATGAAGATTAAGTGTGGAAAAGTTCACTCTGACAAGAAACCTTATGGGTATAATAAAATTGAGAACAATATCAGTCTCAATAAAGGCCTTGTTCAGCATCAGAAAATTCAAATTTTGAAGCAATATGGATGTGGGAAATCTTTTCATGAGCATTCATTCTTCCTTATACATAAAGGGCCTTCACAGGACAGAAAACCTGTGGATATACTGAACATGGGAAAGACATGTCATCTCTTACCACTAACATCCTAGATAGAATTGCTATGAATTTGGTGAACGTAGAGAATATTTTCTTGAGGAATCCATTCTCATTGAACATCAGGGTGCTTATCTTTTCAGGCAGAAATTCCAATTCAAAGAATCTACTCAATTGACAAATAACTGCATGTGGGTACTACTTGTATGACTCTCCTTGAAAGAAGAGCAATTATCTCCATTTTGGATAATCTTGGGCCTATCTTCATGTACTGAGAAGTACAGAGCTGGCTAGGTAATTTCTTTGTCCCTTCAATTGGTTTTCAGTGATTTAAATTGGTCTGGCTGAGTAGCTGATGTATAATCTTTGAAGCAAAGTGACTGTTACCCCATCCAGTAACTCCCAAAATACATGATTTTGATTGAGCTAGGCAGGATAAAGAGCCAGGCTCCACACTGTCAGCTGGGACCAAGCCTCAAGATAAGCTATGACTTCCCAGGGCAGAAAATGTTATACATCAGAGCTGAAGCATTGACCCCAGAATATTAGCTACTGCCTCAGTTGTGTTACACAAATTATTCTCTGTTAATTTCTTTCCCTCTGCATATCACAGAGGTGATCTCAGGCCTCCTACATAGTGAAGCTCACAGCTCCCATGTATTTCCTGCCACTCTCACTGTCACACATCCCCCAGCCTCTCCCCTCATGGAGAATTAATAAAACTTGGGTTGGGCCCTGGATCATGGCCTTTGTTCCAGTGAGTCTTCACTCTGGCCGGACTTAGGACCCCTTGGCTATATATATATATATATATATATATATATATATATATATATATCTATCTATCTTTATTTTCACTTTGGGTTGTACTGGAAGTGGTGGATTGGAATTAACTTGCAGGCCGGGGATTTAGCTCAGTGGCATAAGTGCCTGCCTGGCAAGTGCGAGGTTGTGACTTTGATCCCCGGTACCGCAAAAAAAAAAAAAAAAAAAAAAAAAAAAAAAAAAAAAAAAAAAAAAAAAAAAAAAAAAAAAAAAAAAAAAAAAAAAAAAAAAAAAAAAAAAAAAAAAAAAAAAAAAAAAAAAAAAAGAAAACTGGAATTAACTTGCTATAATTCCAATAACTTTTCCATGGGAATACAAACAAACTTTCCTAGACTGAGATAAGATTTGGAAAAAGGCCCTCTATAACTGAATATAATGAAAAGTTTGTCTTTGGTGTACACAGACAGACAGAACACACAGACAGAACAACCCTATATATGTCACAAATGTAGGAAAATATTCAACCAGAAGTCAGCCCACACAAGGCATCAGAGAACACACACTGGGAAATTCTATAAATTGTAGTATTGTGGAAAAACCTTCTGTAAGAATTCTGATCTCAAAAGATAAATATATCAATTAAATAAATTTTTTAAAAAGCAAAAGAATTCTGATCTCATTAGACATCAGAAATCCACACAAGGGAGAAATCTTTTTTTTTTTTTGAGAAATCTTATAGATGCCTGAATGTGGGAAATCCTTCAGTCAAAAGTCAACCCTTACTCACTATTAGAGAATACATACAGGAAAAACCATACGAATGTCATGAATGTGGGAAAGACTTCTCATTTAAATCCTTACTGTACATCAGAAAACACACTGGGGAGAAGCCCTATGAATGCTGTGACTGAAGGAAAGATTTTCTCAGAAAATCAGACCTCATTAAACATCAAAGAACTCACAGCATAACTCAAATTTTATGAATGTAATGAATGTAGGAAGTCCTTCTTTGAGAAGTCCACCCTCATAGAACATTAAAGATCTCACATAGGTGAGAAATCCTATGAATACATTGAACTTGTAAAAATTTTCTACTCTACTCAGGTTTCCTGGAATACCAGAGAAGATACACAGAAGAGAAGAATTTTGAGTGCTAGGAAATGGAAGTGATGTCCAGATATATGAGGCATACAGAACTCCAGCCAGCTACAACCAAAACAGATCTACACCCAGACATATAATAATCAGAATCCCACAAATGCATCATAAAAACAGAATATTAAAAGCGGCCAGAAAAGAAACAGATTACCTATAAAGGAAAACTCATCAAAATCACAGTGGACTTCTTGATGCAAACTATTAAATCAAGAAGAGCTTGGAGCGAAATATTCCAAGCCCTGAAAGAAAATAACCTCCATCCAAAGAAATCTCCAGCAGAGTGAAAAGAAAATCTACAAACTGGGAAAAAATCTTAGTGAACTGTCCCCCAGACAAAGGACTTCTGTCTAGAACTTACAAAGAATTAAAAAAAATCAGACTCCCTAAATTCAAAGACCCAGTCCAAAAATGGGCATCCGAGATGAACACACAGTTCTCAGATGAAGAGATATGAATGGCAAATAAATACATGAAAAAATGTTCATCATCATTGGTCATTAGAGAAATGCTAATTAAAACTACACTGAGATACCATCTCACTCCAGAAAGAATGGCCAGGATCAAGAAAACTTCCAACAACAAATGCTGGAGAGGCTGTGGGGAAAAAGGAACTCTTCTGCACTGTTGGTGGGAGTGTAGACTGGTGCAACCACTGTGGAGGCCAATCTGGACATTCCTCAAAAAGCTGGGGTTGGAGGTCACATTTGACCCAGCTATTCCACTCTTAGGCATATTCCCAGAAGATCTGAAAACATCTTACCACAGTGATATATGCACACCCATGTTTATAGCGGCACAATTTGTAATAGCCAGATCTTGGAAATAACCTAAGTGCCCATCAACCGAGGAATGGATAAAAAAATTGTGGTACTTTTATACAATGGAGTACTACTCAGCTATAAAGAATGATCACATTGAGATATTTATAAATAAATGGGTGCAACTTGAATCTATACTCATAAGTGAAATAAATCAAACTCACATGTATAAATACCATATAGTCTCCCTAGTGTAAGAAATGGTAAGAGTACAGAAGATTTTATGGAAATCATGGTTCACCATTATACTGCTTTGAAGTCTTATGTCTTCATTCATCAGTTGGAATGGTTTTATTGTATTTTGTTTGGTCTTAATATATGTGATCATATGAATAGTTACTTTGAAGGCAAGACAATATGGCAGCCATTGTTGATTTAATGTCATCTTGCTCTGAAGTCCTACCATGCTCTTGTTTTTCTATTACCATTGGTTCTATCACATTGTGTCTTATTAGATTTTAATATGTATGATAGTATAAACAAAATTTTTATGGAAAATGAGATAAAATAGCAGCATTGTTCATCTTCAGTTATTTGGTTCAGAATGCCTTGCAATACTTTCATTCTCTTGAGTGGTTTTATTCTATTTTGTTATGTTTGACACTATTGTGTGTAAAGCTAAGCCCAACTATTTCAAAGAAAGAGACATTTTGATAGCTACTGTTAATAACCAATTTTCTTGTTGTGAAGTGCTGTGTTGCTTATATTGTTCTGTTCTGATCTGCTTAGATCTGTCCTCTTTTGTTTTATTCTCTTTAAAATAAAAAAAATTTTTAAAAAAAGAAAATAACCTCCAACCAAGATTGATGTACCCTGCAAAACTGTCTCTCAAAATTAATGGAGAGACAAGATATTTCCACGACAAAGAGGAACTGGGGGAGTTCATGACCACCAATCCAACCCAGCAAAGAATATGGAAGGACATTCTAGAAAGAGAGAAGAAAATCACCAGGATTCTAGGAACAATGGTAGAAAGGCCTCAATAAAATGGGCAGGCAATGGAATGAAGGAGAAAAGTAAACAACAATTACAGAAAAATAGCATAGCAGAGATGAGGCAGAGAAGATTGGCTATATTGCTGTTTTGTCTTGACTGATTTTATTCAACTGGTATGCTTGATGGTATCAAGTCTGAGAGTAGAGGCAACTACTCTAAAGATGACAAGATTCAATAGGATAGTCAGTTGATTATTAACTGCTTTTGAAATCCTATAAGGTCTCCAATGTTAGGTTTTTATTAATAGTGCTATGTACTGCTAAGTTTAATTATACTATGCCTGATGATACAGACAATTTTATTGAAAATAACAAGAGACATCATAGTAACTACCATAGATCATCTAGTATTGTAGTTTTATATGTCCTTTTCATGTTTCTCTAGGAATTTGTATTGTTGACTTGTTTTGATTTGTTTCTCCCTCTAATACAGAAAGGCTAGGTATATATGTAGAGACTTATACATGTGTAGAACTTCTAAGTAGTTTATGAGAATGGATTATAGTTATTGTAAAGAAAAAAAGAGAGGAAAAGAAAGTATTTTAAAGGTTATAACTGCATGTATGTTTAAGTGTGTAGGATTGGTAACTATATTACTAAGTTTTTGTTGGAAAGATGAACAAAACTGATTGCAGTCTCACTGCTTAAACGTCCACTTTGTAGGCTTTACTTTTGTAACTTTAACAACTACTTCTAAGAGGAAAATATGTAATTATCAACTAGTGATTTCTTACTGGTTATTATTTTTGTTTTGTTTTATTTTGAAATTTTGTATTATTTCTACCCTCTTTCTGTTTCATTTTTTTTCTTTAAATAAAAAAAAGAATTTTGAGTGCATTGAATGTGGGAAAACCTTCTGTCAGAAATCAGCCCTGATTGTTAATCAGAGAACTCACATTAGACAGAAAACCTATGAATGTAATGAGCATGAAAAACTCTTGTGTGTGAAGTCAAAGCTCATTGTGTATCATAGGGACACACACAAGGGAGAAACTCTATGAATGTAACATTTGTAGAAATAATTTTATGTGAAGTCAAAACTCACTATAGATCAGAGAACACACTTATGGAAGAAACCCTATAAATGTAGTAAGTAAAGGACATCACTGTGGATGAAGTCAAAACTTTGTAGAACAGACAACACAAAAGGAGAGAGAAAAATCTACTAATATGGTGGCATTACATCTTGACAACAACTTTGGCCTATAGTGAGTGCTTGGAATATAGAAGTTCATTTAGAGGGGTAGAAAAAAATGTGGAGGTACTGAATATATGAAAACCTTATGGGGCTGGGGATTTTGCTCAGCAGCATAAGTACCTGCTTAACAAGCATGAGGTCATGAGTTTGATCCCCACGTACCAAAAAAAAAAAAAAGAAAGAAAGAAAACCCTCTGAAAATCAGACCACAACTTTTTAGGCTCAGACTGGATAAAACCTGTTGATGAATGAATATAGAGAATGTTTTTCAAGGCAAGATGGAGTAGAAACCTCTATTAGCATCCCAGAGGTAGAGAAGATTCACCCAAGGTTAGAGAAAATTCACAAGCTGTAGGAAAGAATGTATTGTGAGGTGATATTTTACTGGATATGTGTACTAAGCAGCAACTTCTCTGTGAACTGGATGATGGCAGATACTAGAGAATAGTTTTAACTGTAGGAAATTTATTTACCAGAAGTGATGAGTTGGAGGGTATCTAGCAATTAAGAAAATGAGAGCTTTAAATTTAGAATTAGTATGTGACTTTGTTAAAATATAGTTTGGCCCATTGCTGGGACCGTAGCTCCCTCCTGTTTAAGACATAGATGTAGAAACATACTGCACCAGAGCCAGTGGTCATGAGCAAGTCTTCACATATAAAATAAGGGAAGATTATTACTGAAGAGACCCACTGGCCAGAGGACTCTTTGTTCAGGGAAAGAGAGAATATCCTGATCTTAGGAACATATATAGGATGTATCAGACTGCTATCGTGATATTTTAGTAATTCTAGAGCAGACTTATTTGAGGTGACTAATTCTGGAACGGTCAAGCCAGGAGGCCTTGTATGCACCTTATCTGGACAGTAGAGGTGAGCAGATTGAGTGTGTTTAACAGCCAGTATGTTCTGCTGCACCCAATTCTTTCCTTACATATTTAAATATGTTTCATATGTGATGCAATGGTTTTCTACTGTATTCATATGTAGACATAAAATTTAAATACAGAGCTTTAAGAAAGCACAAATAGACTCTGCTGCTGGGTTAAATTCAGTAGTTTGGAGCTGCCCAGTATACCCAATGAGAAAAACCAGAAAAATAAGTCACCGCTGGGGGTGGTGATGCATGCCTGCAATCCCAGCCATCAGGAGGCTGAGGCAGGAGGATCACTGTGAGTTTGAGGCAAGCCTGGGCTATAAAGTGAGTTCAAAACCAGCCTGAATTGCATAATGAAACCCTGTCTCAAAAAGACGAAGAAGAAGAAGAAGAAGAAGAAGAAGAAGAAGAAGAAGAAGAAGAAGAAGAAGAAGAAGAAGAAGAAGAAAAAGAAAAAGAAGAAGTAGTAGTCACGAAGTTTACTATTTAAATGCAACTGATAGTTGTAGAACCAAGGAGGAGTATTATGGTAAACTAAGAGGGATGAAACACTGGACATACATGGGCAAAATGAGGCTGTCTTCCTTGGGAGCACTTGCCATTTCTGGCCACAAGAAAGAACCTGAATACTGAGATTTGTTCAGGCAGCTGGCATCCCTGTGCAGAATTTTTGGCAATTAAAACTGTAATGAAAATATGAAAACAATGGAAACTTTAAGCACAAAGTCTTCTCATGAAAGTTTTCAAAGTCTGATGTGAATGGAGAAGGAAAAAAGCTAATCTGAAAAAAAAAGTTGGTTTGCCTTTGT
Source organism: Hydrochoerus hydrochaeris (assembly GCA_004027455.1). Taxonomy (NCBI): domain Eukaryota; kingdom Metazoa; phylum Chordata; class Mammalia; order Rodentia; family Hydrochaeridae; genus Hydrochoerus; species Hydrochoerus hydrochaeris. The sequence goes on along the minus strand of PVLA01001755.1, from coordinate 83,757 downwards.
TTTGTGTTTTTGAGGGAAAAAAATTATTAGAATTTAGAATTCAGAAACTGCCAAAAGGGTGGGCCTTTGGTGAACATGATACCATAAAAGCCTTAGAATCATAGTCATAGCAGAAGTAAATTGCATCTTATTACAGCTGCAGATAATTGAATGGTATCTAAAAACCTTCCCAGAACTTTAGGAACTGATGGCATCAGTTCATTTATTCCAGATAGTCAAGAAAGAAAAAGTGTCAAGCTTTTATAAATTTTTCCAGCAAAAGAAAGAAAGTTACCTTACATCTTTGCAATAGGTTTCTTCCTTAAACAGAATACATAATGACTGCTATAGTACATTTAGTATACAATTAGTATATATATTGTTATTAGCAGCTTGTAGACCTAAGAATCAAAAGAATAACTTGCCTAAGACTAAAACATCAAGGCCCATATCTCTAGTTCAACATTTGCCTAAAACAATTTTGTGAACTCCTTTGCAGTTCTTCTACATTAGAATAGTTTAAGGCTGGGCTACAGCTCAGTGGCAGAGGACACGTTTACCATACACGGTGCAAGGCTCTGGGTTCAATCCTTAGCACCAAAACCAATCTAAACCAAGCTAAATTAAAACAAAACAAAAACCTGTATTCTAGAACCGATGTTTCTGTTAGGTGTTAGGAATGCCATTTTCCTGAATGTTGAAGATGATTATAAACTAGATTTTGATGACACATAAAAACCTTCATGATCATGTTTAAGTATCTTTTCTGCTTGTAATATGGCTATATTAATTAAAATACCTAGAATAAAACAAAAATACAAAAAAATAAAAATAGTTAATAGTGATACATGCATACCCATGTTTATAGCAGCACAATTCACAATAACTAAATCTTGGAAGCAGCCTATATGTCCATCAACAGATGAATTGACAGATTAAAAATTATATACAATGGAGTAGTACTCTGTCATAAAGAAAGAATGTTAGTTATTTGTAGGAAAATGAATGTACATCGAGACTGTAATGTTAAGTGAAATAAATCAGACACACAAGCGTAAACATGGCATGGTTTCTCTTACAAGAGAAACCCAAGGTATAAATAAAGAACAAAATAAAAGATAGATAATATAAAATAAGGAGGTAGATCTTTCTAAAGGGGGAAAAGGATCAAGAGATAGAAGGCAGGAAGGAGAGAAAAAATGGATGAAGAAAGAATTCAGGGCAGGTGTGATGACGCATGCCTGTAATTCCAGTACTCAAGAGGCGAAAGGAGGAGTGCCAGTTTGAGGCCAGCCTGGGCTACATCATGAGTTCAAGTCCTTCATGAACTACACAGCAAGACCCTGCTTCAAAAAACCAAAAAAGAAGAAAAAGGGAAAACAAAATTAAGATGTGTTATATAGCTAGCTTTAGTGGCACACTCCTGGTAATCCCAGCCATTGGGAGGCTGAGGCAAGAGGGCTGTTGCTAGCTTGGGCTACATAGTGAGTTCAAGGCCAGCCTGAACTATACAGTGAGACCCTGAATCAAACAACAACAACAACAACAACAAAAGATATGTACATGTACCAACTCCACACAAGGAATTTAAACTTTATGTATTGCAAACACACACCAAAAAAAAAAAATCAAGAGATAGATGAGGTGGGGATGAAAAAGGAATTAAGATGTACTATATACATGTTCCCATTCCCCACAAAGAATGCAAGCATTATGCACTGTAAAAATATGCACTAAGAATACCTGTCTATACAAATTTCCTATGATGAATGTTATCATTATGTATATCTAAAATGCAGCTATAAAGAAAAAAATACCTATCTACCTCATCCTTGGTGGGAAAATATTTAGAGAATTATACATGATCACAATAATGGAGTTCCTTTACATTTATCATTTTGTTCTCCAGTTTGTATGAGGGTTTGGTTTTTTTTGTCTTTTTTTGTTTCATGCTTCTTTTTAAGATAAAATATCCCTATGTTGCATTGGCCTCAAAATTTTGGGCAGAAGCAATCCTCCTGCCTCAGCCTCTCCAAAGGACTACAGGCACAGGCTACCATGCCAGCTTCATAGAAGTTGTATTGAAATATTTGCCCAAATGAATTGTAGCTACCTATCTGTTTGCATTTACTGTGTTTTGCTCCTAGTTACACATTTTTAAATGATATGATTGCTCTGTCTATATGTAGACAGGTTACAAATTCATTCAAAGTCACTATTGTGAACTGTGTTTTGGTTACTAGGACTCACTAAAATAAAATAATGGCCACTTGCCTAAAATTGCATGTATACAAGCACTTCACTTGAGAAAAGTTACTATGGTTTGATGCTTGTCAAATGGTATTATGCTTTGCTGCTTGTACCCTCAATTTTCACCAATATCTATATATTGTTGTAGGGACAGATTAGAGGGACATAGGAAGGGACCTAGGGCAAGATCTGGATGTCTGATGATGGTAGAATTATCATATGCATATCTACGACTGACATATCACACGTTTATTTATGATTGACAATCATAAAATGATTACATGCTTATCTGTGTACCATGTGTTTGAAAAAAATGTACTCTTCTGAATTCTTATGAAAATGTTACTTATCCTTAAGGAGTCCCTAACTGACCTTGTCCCCTTCCCAGAAACAAAGGCTAATGCCCTGGTTGGCCTAACACACACCAATCAACAAAACAGTTTGCTCCTATAAGAATGGGCATCCCTCTTGGGGATCTGCCGCTAAGATAGCTCTTCTGCTTTCTCTGCATTCACCACACTTTAAGTAAACTTTTGCTATATCAATATTGATCCCCCCTCCCAATTTCCACTAAGAGCCTCACTTCTTCATTCTTCACTGGAGGGCAAGGATTCAGAAGAATGCACCTGAGGCAACAACGGATGCGGGAGGGGTGGGGTGCTACATAGGGAATGAATCCACAGTCTTCCCATTGAGCTATACTCTCTAGCCTTTTTCAAAAGTTTTCATTTTGAAACAGGCCCTCAGTAAATTGTTAAGTTTCCCAGGTTGAGCTCAAACTTTCCGTCCTTCTTCTGGAGTCTCCCAGAGTGCCGCATTAACAGGCGTGCACCACCATGCTCAATTTATTCTTTTTAGTTCTGTGATGTTATGTATCGTATTTGCCTTTCTAGGACTTAATATACTTTCAGCCACACAAATCATATGTGGTATGTGACATCACACACGGATGAATTAGCACTTTGATTTTTTTTTTTTTTGAAGAGTAGAATATATTTATCGAAAGTTTCTGTCTGAAGAGAGACAGAAGGAGGTCCCGAGCGGGTTGCCCCAGCACTGTGATTTTGATAACCCTTTACAGATGAGTTATCTGAGTCAGAAAGTTTAAGTATTTTTCTTTTTTTTTTTTTTGGTATTGGGGATCGAACTCATGGCCTTGCGCTTGCCAGGCAGGCGCTCATGCCACTGAGCTAAATTCCCAGCCCTAAATATTTTTCTTCCAAAAGCCATTTATTGAGAAACTTAGTTCTCAAGCAGTCATTTTAAATTTACGATCAAAAGCTAGTCTTAAAGAAGGCGCTTAGGTCACTAAGGTCCGCTTTACAAACCTCCTGTCTCAACGAGCCTGATGACGTCATCGGAAGCGGCCAGGACGCAAGCGCAGTAGCGAGGCACCCGAGCATTTTCAATGCAGCCTCTGGTTCTGGCGTGGAGGTCAGGAAAGCGATCGTTGTCACCCTTGGTTTCACGTCCCCAGTGGCTGGGGTCGCTGAATGGGTATTTTCTGTACATCCCTCACCCTAGAGGAAAGGCAGAAACCACATCTTGGAAAGGTATTAAGCCCTGGTTCCAAGGCTTAGCCTTTTAGGGTGGTGGCGTCTAGGCGCGGGCTCCGTCGCGCGCTAGCTCTGTCTCGCCACCCGCAGTAGCTGAAAGGAACAGTGTCTCTCCACAGCAATGTCGAGAACCCAACAGGCATTGGGGGAAAGAGCTCTGAGGACACCCTCTCGGCCAGCGCTCCCGTGCCCGCCCAGCGCGCCTCGCCCTGCAGGCGTTTACCTGCGCAGTGGCAGCAGTAGGCCCTGTCGCGCTGTGCGGGCTGACCTGGGTTCGCCTGCACCGACACCTGCGGCTCCCGGCCTCCACCCGCCCCCTGGAGCGAGAGCGCAAGCTGCTCTGTCGGCGCCACCTAGCAGCCGGCGGGAGGCTCGTACCAGGGCCCCGCTCACTTTCACGATGACACTTTTAAAATTCAGATAAGTGAAATAAAACAGACACACAAATTTCGCAAGGTATGTCTCATACGAGAAAGCCAAAATATAAGGAGCAAAATAAAAGATAATAGGAAATAAGGAGATCTTTCCCAAATGGGAAGGAGATCAAGAGACAGAGGAAGGGAAGGAGAAGGGGGTGAAAAAAGAATTAAGATATCTTATGTACAGTTGCCAGCTACCCCCATGAGAAGTGTAACAATTATCGTCCTGCAGACGTGTACTAATAAATAAAATCTGAAAAAAGATATTCTGATAATTTATTTCTGAAATAAAGATAATGCTGTGGTTTTTAAAAATACGAACTTTGCATTTTGAATAGCTTTGGAGATTCTTGATATTTTTGATAGTTTTGAAATTAAGCTCGTTTTGATGATGTTACGTTGAAAATGTCAGATAATGATAGCAGAGTAAAATGTTTTTATTACATATAAATTACTTTGGAAAGTGATTTTAGTGAGAAAGAGGAATTCATTTAATAAAATAAAAATCTGTGGTCTTTTAATTGGTTATGAGGTACCTGTAATCCTAGCACTTGGAAGATTGAAGCAGGAGTTTGAGGCTACTTAAGTGAGTTCAAGGGCAGTGTGCACTACATAGTGAGACCCTATCTCAAAAATAAAATTGGTTATAAGGTTAGAAGACAGGAATAAATTAGAAAAACTCAGGATATGAGGGTTACATAAAAGAGAGCAAAAGGCAAAGGTTTTGTGAGGTAGTCCCAAATAGAACCAAAATAAAATAGTAGACCAGTGGAACTGTATCTTTATCTTACATATTTAATGTGTGTGTGTGTGTGTGTGTGTTGTTTTTGCAGTTTGATTACAATTGTCTTTGTGTTGAATATCAGAAGTGAAGATTGGTTTGATCGATAGCTCAGTGGTAGAGTGATTGTCTTATGAGGGCCAGGGTTTCAACTCTAATACTGGAAAAAAAGAAAGAGCATTTCACTTGTTTCATTCAGAAACAGATATTGTTGTAGTTTATTATTTCACTTTTTTCCTATAATTCTGATGGGCACAGTATATTAAGACAAACAAGTTTGTGTGCAATTTTAGCTGTTAATACCTGACTAAGTCTTCTGCAGTTTACATTGAGTCTAAGGGGAGAAGGCTATGTAAGTTTTCCTAAAAGCAATGAATACTGGTTTTCTGGTTGGTGACTGTGTTCCTGAAAAACATTTGTTTTTAGGATAATGATAATGTTGTAATAACTTGTACATATTACTTCTCAGAAAATTGTATAACTTGTAGTACATTTCTTGTTTTATAGATAAACTTGCTGGTATCCACAATACTCATTTTTTAAAACAGGACTACCTCATCTGTAGGTGAGTTGGCAACTCTAGAGGTAAACTGTATTTAACTTTTTTTTTCTGGATTATAGTAGTAATGTAAGCTTGTTGGATAAAGGACAATCAGTATAGAAATATGTGATGTAGAAAGTAATTTTGTTTCCCATATAGAAGTTACATCATTAAAAATTGTATGAGTTACTTTTTCATCCCTGGGACAACATACCCCGACACTTGTAACTTAAAGAAGAATATTATGTACCTCACAGTTTAAGTTGGTTCAATTGATGGTAGTTTCACTCTGTGGTGGCAGGGCATGGAAGAGGAATGCTGCTTATCCTATGGTGGCCAGGAAAGAGAGAACAGAGCAGCCAGGGATAGAAATACAGCTTTCCACATCACACCTTCAGTGACCTACCTCTTCTATCCATACCCCACCTCCAAACAACACCTTCAGCTATGAACTCATTAGTGGATTAATGACCTGATGAATATAGTGATACCATGATCCAATCACCTTCCAAAAGCCCCACTGTTGAATATATGGGACTTTTGGAGTACATTTTGGATGTAAGCCATAATAATAATTTAGCATATATCCTATTAGATTTCAAAAAAGGAAATACAAGCATGTGTGGTGAACCTTCTGTTTAAGGTAATATGTTGTAGATGTTTCTATGAAAGTTTCTTGAAAACCTTATTCTTTTTAAAGCCTGAATACTAACATGAAAGTCAGAAGTTTTAGTATTGTAAATTTAAAGTAGTAAGTATTCTTCCATGAACATCTTTGAATACATATGCAATTATCTCAGAGATACTTTCACTCAGAATGGAATTTCTGAAGCAAAGAGTATGTATTCTTTTTTAAAAATGGATATTGCAGCACTGCATCTTTCTGTTTGTTAATTCAGAAAATACTTGTTGAACATCCAGTATGTGTAGGCACTGGCCCTGATGTTAGCAAAAATATTAGAACTACCCTTTGTGAAGGAATATGGAAGAATCACACAAGTATATATGGTTATAACTCTGGCAAGTATTATGGAAAAGGATGTGGTATTGTGAGAGCATATAATCAAAAGGATTTGACCTCATCAAGTGACTAGAGATTTCCATGGGGAAGTTCGAGGCAAATACTTGAAGGCTGAATTGGTACTAACCAGAGCGAGAGGCCATGGAGAACATTGAGGCCATAATAAACAGTAAAGATCCTATAACAAGTTAACATATACTGAGTTGGGAGAACTGAGTCATGGGGTGAGTATGACATTAAATTGGAGGTGATAGTATAGGTGGGAAATTATGGTTTTTGTTTTATCTTACAAGCAGTGGAAAACCATTGGATTTTTGGAGGCATGATTGTGTGGAACATAATCAAATTTGCACTTTCAACTTTCATTTTACTACTGAGGAATGAAGTAAAAACAAGTTTAGTTCAGAGACTTTTGTAGGAATTGAAGCATAATAGTAGTGTTATGGATTAAAAACCAGTGGGCAGCTTAACACCAGCTGAATTGAATCAGCGTGGTGCTGAGGATGGATGGCCTACCTGAGGAAAGTTCCCAGCATAAAAAAGAGACAGGGCAAGGAAGAGGGTAGTATAGTGGATTCTCTTAAGTGGGTGTTGTTTGGAGCCCTTAGTTCTCCTAGATGAGCTTGTCATGCTGGCTCATCTGATATGAACTCAGCTATTATCATTGGAGGTGGTTGGAATCTTGTTGTTGAGAATGGCTGCAGTTCACTTTGGGGGAGCTTTGGTCCTTACTTTGAGCATCGCTTCCTAGCTCTGGAGGGGAAGATGGTATTTAATGTCCAGGAAAAGTTTGGCATGCTGGCCTCCTGATATGTACTTGACTTTTATTGGAGGGGCTTGGGACTTCGTTGCTGAGAATGGCTGTGTTAGTTTCCAGGGGAACCCTGGTCCTTATTTTGAGCGTTGTTTCTTGGCTCCAGTACAGAACCCTAGACCTATTGACACAGATCCTGCTGGCATAGACTTTCTAGCTTCCACTGCTGACCTTTCGACTTTCCCCATGCAGATCTGTAAAACAGACATGCATGAGACCTTGTCATGAGCTCTAGGCCATCAGTTGGGAGGCATTGTCATGGGCTGTAGGTCTTTACCTGGACTCATGCAGGACATTGCTGTGGTCCCCAGGCCCTTGGCTAAAGTTTTTAGGTTTTTAGTGTTGTGGACAGATTTCTTGCACTTTCTTGTATTTAACTCCGGGTGACCATCATAAAATAATATAAATTCTGTGTCCTGTATTTAATTGTTTTCCTTGCAAGCCCTGACTACAACAAGTAGCTTAAACTAGGATGTGGCCATTTTGGTGGAAAGATGTATTCTAGAGATATTTATTATTGTTGGAACTTGGTGGGGTGAAGATGAGAGTAAAAAAGAAATAACTCACAGTGATGGTGACTCCTGTTTCTGGTGCATATGGGACTTTTTAGATATGATATTAATATTTTTCCTCAACTTGTCACTTGCTTATTGTTGGTTTATAGCAAGTATTCAGTCATATTAAGGAATTGTTTCTTTGTTTAGATATATAAAGAACTTTTATCAAAAATTACTATTGAATTTTTTCAAGTGCCTTTTAGACATCTGCTGGTTTGAGCCTAATTTTTTTTCAAGTTGAATTATAATATTAATATATGCCCTCTAAAAGTTATTCTACATTCTAGTTATTCTTACATTCTAGGAATAGAATCTTTTTGTGGTATAACATATTATTTTTTAGGATTTTTGTCTCCATTCTTAAGTGAAATTTTTTTGAGACAGGGTCTTGGTTTGTAGTTTAGGCTGGCCTTGAACTCACTATGTAGTTCTAGCTGGCCTCAAACTCTCTGTGATCCTCCTGCCTCAGCCTTCAAAGTACTGGGATTATAGGCATGCACCACCATGTCTGACAATTGGTTTTTTGAAAAAACTTTTTTTCATAGATATGACTCAAATTATATTGGTTTGCTAGATATTTGATTGATGTAAACAGCATGAGGCCAGATGGTACAACTGAATGTAAAGATGAGGATTGTCACTATTTTTCCTTTTTCATAATGGTTAAAGGTAAGAATGCAATGAATTTCTCAAATTTTGAAACAAAATTTATATTTATTCCAACATAAGATACAACCCCCCCCTAAATAAAAACCAAAACCACATACACATAACTCCCAAGAAAACAAAAACTCTTGGGGCTCTATTGTAGTCTAGTCATAGCATATACACCCAGCACAAATGCAAAAAAAAAAAAATTAAAAAGAGAAAAACCCTGAACTATAATCTTTTGTCAAAATTTTATCAAGGTATGTGCCTGGAAACAGATAAAACAGCCCAAATAGTGATATTTTAAAATTTGCTTGCTTTGAGAAATATTTGTTTTTCATATAATTATTTGTAACAATTCATCCACTCCTTGGTAGTCAGTATGTTCCAGGGGCATTGCATACAAGGACAAAACTACATTGAAGAAGGGGCGGGGATTTGGCACAGTGGTGTAAGCGTCTATGTGGCAAGTGCGAGATCATGAGTTCAATCCCTGTACCATACAAAACAAAACAAAACACTATAAAATTACATTGAAGATCTTTATGGTGGCCCTATTCAGGCTGGTCTTGAACTCACTTCGTAGCCCAGGCAGGCCTCAAACGTGCCATGATCCTCCTGCCTCAGCTTCCCAAATGCTGGGATTATGAGTATGCACCACCATACCTGGCTGAGGAAATCTCTTTTTCATGTAATTCCAGTTGAATATACTTATTCTTCTTACAGCTTGTATGTTTGCTGGAGGAAATCTAAACAAATAGGTATGGGGGAAAGAAGAAATTGTTTTCTTAGGCCAAAATATAGAGTGACTAAATTGGTTACTAAATTTTGAAAATTTTGATTTCTATTCTACACCGTATTCTAGGTGGCCTCATGGTACTGCACCTCACTTGGCTAGGCCTCAGCATATCCACTGCCCCAGGATCACTGTGAGCCCTAGCTACTACCCTTGTAGCTTCCCCAGTGTTTGGGAGTCACCTTTCCCAAAAATAATCTTAGTTGTCCCAGCATCTTGGAGATGTGTTCTGAATTATATTTTCTAAAATGCCTCCCTGGTTGGTCAGCAGACAAGAGGCCTTTTTCCATGAGGTGTTTTGTTGTTCCTCTGGTCAACCCACACCCTTTTTGTGCCACCTTACACCTTTTACAAATTATATTCCTCTTATCCTGGTGTCAGATTTTGTGTTTCCTTCTTTTTAACCCATTTCTGATTCTTGCAGGCTCATGTGATCTCTCTTCTTCAGCCTTCCTAGACTAGAATCTTATTCTTTCTCCTTTCTCAGTTCTTATTCTGTGTGCCTGTCTTCTCCCCTCCAATCTTGAATTCATTCTTTCTAATGCGGTCTTTGATCTCTACCTGTACCAAAAAAACCCACAGTGTACAGCATCTCAGAACTCAAAAAGGGGCTTTATTCCTTATTTATTCCTTTTTCTGGACTCCTTTCCTGAACGGTGTGCAGTAATATTAATCTTAAACAGTATATTATAATAAATAATTTTCATCTGTATTTTTAACATATCTCTGTGGAAAGCCACTTGGAGTCTGACGTGGCACAGTCTTGGCAGCTCTCATCTTGCTTACCCACAGTACCAAACAACTTTCCTGTCTTTCTCCCTCTGCCTGAAAACTAGTTTCCCTAAGAGGTGTGTCTGGTACCACTCCCGCTCTTGCTGAGCCTGCCTTTTCATGGCTTCACACTCTGGTCTCTGTTCTTCTGTGACCGGGGTTGACATTACTGGCTCAGGAACACTATGTTCCCTTTAGGGAACTGGTTGGTAGTGGAAATCTTGGAGGGGAAATTGGTTTTTCAGCTTAGGCAGGGAAAAGCGCCTGGTCACAGCAGTGGCTACAGGCTCCTGCCGAAAGAGGCCCAAGGTGATGTTTCGTGGAGGTACATGCCTAGAAACAGCAGATTGAAGAAAGCCAAGATGGGGAGAGGCGGTTGAGCCCAGCTGGCTGACACTGTCTGGGACTGGCTGAGCTGGTTTGACAAGACCCTTTGGAGAGGTGTTGGCAGCAGCTGGTTGGGATGACTGAGCTGTGCTAGTAGCAGTAGGTTGGGCAGGGTAAGTTACAGTGGGCCAATATGGGGTTAGAGGCTGTGGCCTTTGAGATATGGGTCACACTTGAGGCTTGTCTGGACTTGGAAAAGGCAAAGGTATTAACTTGACCTTCCCAGGTGGTGGTAGCTGATGCAGGGATGGAGATGGAGCCTACTGTGTGGTTTCAAGGAGCTGACCTAAACCCTGTCAGGCCCTTTCCCCTCACAAAGGGCCCAGCCATGGATTGGTTGGTGGCAGTAGCTTGGGGGTTTTGGTGCTGTTCAAGGTTTCCAGGGTTTGGGAGGAGAAGAGCCTAGATCTCTTGTCAGTCTTCTTCTCCAGTGCATGGAAAGCCTGCAACAGCTCCAGCTTGTGTGCTCTTGGCAGGTGCAAGAAAAGACTTCTTGGCCAAGTGCAGGTTGGTTTCTCTTGTGCTTACTGTTGGGAATGATTGGCTTATTTTCTGCCTTAACTTTGTCCCTGGACTACTTCCTCTCCTGTGCTTTCCTATAGTTGTTTTCTCTGGTCCTCTTGGGCCATACTTGCTCACAGCCCTTATCTTGCCTTCTGTACCCATTCACCTCAGTGATTCCAGTGTCTTTGGCTTCGATGACTGTGGGATGAATGACTAGAATGGTCAAGAGCATGCAAAGAGTGAAAAAGTTGAAAAGGTAAAAGTCCTCCACCAGGGCAGCAACATCTGCCCAACCTGGGCTAGACTAAATCTCCTTATCAAGTGTCCCTGTGTCCTTGAGAGTCAAGTAGTTCTTTTCCCAGTGGACAGCTTCAGAACCAGGTGTCTCTTGGATTAGAGGTTTAATGAGAGCCTGCAGCTCATGAGGGTCAGGAACTGCTAAGGAAAGTAATGGTAGATCTTGCTCACCTGTTAGGATCTGGTAGGAACCTAAAGGCTTGGAAAGCTTGGTTTCCATCTCATCCCTGTTCTTTTCTGGTTGTTCCTGACTTGGAGACAGTGCTAAGAGATGAGTAGAACTCTATATTGGAGCTTTTGGTGAAGTCAGGCATCACAAAAGGTCTCTTGTAACAAGTGAGAAAGAACAAGCAAAAAACCCTCCAGGCCAGTCACTGAAGCTCCTGCAGCTAAAATTCAGCTGAAAAACCCTAAGTGTCAGAGGAAGTGCTTGTTTGGAGTGCAGTGGCCAGGCTCAGGTGGTGGGCTCCTCTCAAGAATTTGTGTACATCTGCTACACAAATGCAGGATGTGGAGAACCCTGGAGGTTATGGTAGACGTTGTGTGGGGCTCAAGGCCTGCAGACCCAGGAATGTTTCCATCTCTGAGGAAGTTTCTCTCCCTGTAAAGGAACTGAGAAAAGAGTCAGTCCCTAAGTGAGGTGTGTCTGCTATATACTAGTACAGTCAGGATCCTGCCAAACTCAGCAAGGTATTTCCTTAAGCTCTTCTTAAGGACTATGAACAAGGCCCTGTTTTAGGAGCTAGAAGGTAACTGTTCTGCTTCTTTTTGCTTATCACTTGGTGTCTTTTTCATGGCTTTCCTTTTATGTTCTAGGATTGTTGTCAGTTAATGGAAAATTAAAAATGATTTTTAGAACATTATATTTTGTGGTAACAGTGGTAGAATACTGCTACTGTGCATCAGGCCATGGGCTCCATCCCAAGCACATCATACCCAACCCATATGTACAAACACATGCACACACACACACATGCAAGCACACATAACATTACACATGCATGCATAAACATACATACACACCCAGAGAGACAATAGTGTCCTCCTATCAGATCCACTCAATGCTTCACCTCTCTGGCTAGTATAAGAGTGCCTTTTGATGTGGACTGGGAGAGAGCATGGAGGTCTTCCTCATGAAATACATGAGCAGGACAGATACTGAGCTACATGCTTTGGACAGGATCTTTGAAACATAAAGTCTTAAAACTTGGTAAAAATGAAGGAAAATGAATTACCACCATAAATTTTAAAAGTGTTTTCCAAAGAGACCACAGTGGTGGTACAGGGGAACTGATCCACAAAGGTGCTGAAAAGGCCTGCCTCAGTTGGCTCCTGGGGGTCTCTTCAGTGCAGCAAGGATGACCATCATGTTGCTGTACAGACTCCGGAGATGGAGTGATCTGGACAAAGGTAGTGGTAGTGTGGGTGAAGACCCAGGACTGAAATTCTGCCTATCTATGTACCCATCACTACCCAGGTGTGGACTGGACCTTTTAGGGCCAGATTCTAGGAATCAGGCTAACCTGATTCTTTCCCCTTATTGATCTTGGTACTCACCTTGGAAACTTTTTTCTGTTCTTGCTTGAGCAGACTCTGACTAATACGTGGCAAAGAAGTGGAGACTTATGTTCAGATATTTGTGGGCCGAGCCTCCTTCTGAACCATCACTATTTCTGGTTGAGGGGCAGAGGCTCCGCTCCATGTATATGACACACAGTCATAGGTTTGCAGGCAGGGACCAAGTTCTCCAGACAGCACAGGCCTCATTATACCCTGATTGGAGTAACACACCTGGCTCCTTGTTGGTGCTGCCAACATATCTTGTCCCTGATTCAGAATGTGTGGTAGTGTCCCTTGAACCAGGCTGGCAGACATTGATGGATACACTGGAATGATGGTATCAGCATGGCCCATCATGGCCATGGAAGCACGGGCTGTGCCATGGTCAGTGACAGTCAGCGTGAAGGCCTCGAGTGAGGGAGCCCTGTTTTTAGAGTTTCTCATGATAGCCCACTGCCATATACCTGGATAGGTGACAGCTAGCATGGACATTGGGCTGTGGCCAATAATCCCCGAAAACCTAGTTGTACTAGAATGTTGGTAAAGATAGGCACAAGCTGGGACTGGCTGAGACAAGGTGGCAGAGACTGAGGCAGGAGCTATGCCAAACTGAGGGCTAGAGCTGAGACTCTGGAGGAGTTGCAGGCACTTGCCATTATGGAAGCTGCTTTGCTCACCACAGGAAATGAGAGGTGCAGAGAGCTGGAGGTTCCAAGAGCTGGTGGCCTTTGAACATTTTCTGGAGGAAGCCAGAGGACCATGAAACACTGGTAAGCTTGATTGATTCTCACTCTTATTTGAGTATAATTTATCCTAAGGTCCTTGTGATCAGGAAGCCATTGAGATTCCAGCAATGAAACTGTTTCAAATGGCCGTTAAGTGTTGGAGTAGTTTGGAATTCTTCTGATGAACTGCCTTTTCTTTCACCTTGGTCACCTAAGACCCATGGGGGCCCCGTCTTGTGTGCTCCCTGGGCCAGAAGTGCTGTCTCCCTACCCTGTGCTATCCTTGAGTCTGCACTTGTCCCATCTCATAGCTATGAGTCATGGAATTGATGCCTTTCAGACCTAGGAGGTCCTTAGGAACTTGTAATTTTTATCAATTTATGAGTGAAGAAACAGGTGAGAGAAGTCCCACTGACTTGTCTAAGTTCTTCCATGGTTTAAGTTTGGGGACTGGGTTATAGAACTCGTGTCATTTTTCAGTAATTGTATGTTCAACAAAGACTTAAAACTGAACGAAAAACTTTTAACAATGGTATTTTTGTTTATTAGAAAACAATATTGCTATTGCCTGTATTATCTTCTATTTTTCATTTCATGTATGTCTCTGTGATGCGTTATTAAAATTAGGACTTTTGACATCAAATTTTTGAAAATCTCTTTTTCATTCCCAAGGCTGGTCAAGTCAAAGGGGCATTCTAAGTGGATATGGACCCGAATATGTAGGGGATTGTTATGCGAAGGATGCTATGAATTAGATAAACTAATATTCAGTAGGAGCTGCCTTCCTGACCATTCTCTAAGTCAGGTGTTCTTCAAATGCTGGTTAAATTATAAAACAAAGAAAGCTAATGATTTCACTGCTGTGATAATATGTAAAACTTCCTCCCTGCAGTAACCTCAAGAGCTGCTGCTGATTGATTCATGTAACTTTGCACCACTAAACTTGCTGGGTGACACTTTGATTGGTATGTCTCCCATGGATTTAGGTGAGCACAGCTGTTGGCCTGTACAATACCCTCTGTGGGATTTTGGCTGGGTGGGGCTTTTGACCTATACATACCTGGCATGGAATTTGCCCAGGTAGGAATGTTAAACTGTGCCCATCTCCTGGATTTTGACTGGATGGAGCTGTTGGCCTTGTATGTACCTTCTATGGGATTTGGCCAAAAGGTGTTCTTGAATATGTATGTGCTTCATGTGGGTCCTCCTTCACTACTGTGGTTCTTTGTTAGTGCCCATTATTTAGCCTTACTAAACCTTATCTCTCACAAAATCTGTCTCTGGGTATTTTCCCTGGTCTCTTGGAAACCTCTTCCATAGTCTCAGGGCATCTTGTCTGTGCTTGACACAACTGGCTAACAACCAGGATGCCAGAGTAATATCCATGAGTACTGAGATTATTGTCATTATAAAAGCTGGAGGTGAAATCCTGGAATATTTGTCCTCTGTGTGGTAAAAGGTGGCAGCTCTTATGTTTGTTTGGGAACCACTGTGTAGAAGGATGCCCTGAAAAGTCTTTTGAGACTAGGGAAAATGTTAGTGAGTACCAAAACCTCCATGGAGGGTTCAGGTCTCCCACCTGGCAAAATAGCATGTGGATAGAAAAGAAAGACAAAGAGAATATTCTACAGGTGAGAAGCTCTGGGATGACCCAGTGTTCTCTGTGGAACAAAAGGCCACAAGTCCAAAAGCTCATGGCTTTTATATATATTAATCAGGGAGATGGGTAGGGATTAGTGCTAGGGAAAAGAAACTTTGCAGCCACTGGCTGTAAGGAGAAATAGAGCAATTTTGTACCAGGCACAGAGGCTTTCCAATTAGCAATGCAATGGGTAGATTGATGTATGCAAGGCTGGCACCTTTACTGCCAGGAAGGTATAAACCTTTTTTTTTTTTTGGTACCAGGGATCAAACGCACAGCCATGCACTTGCAAGGCAGGTGCTTATGCCACTAAGCTAAATCCCCAGCCCAGGGAGGTATAAATCTTATTGAGTTCCATGGCTTCAGTTGAGATGTTATCTCATGTCTTAGTCCTGAAATCTCACAGGCTTCTGCTCAAGTCCCCATTCCAGCCATCACAGGAATGGGGACTTGTCACCCCATGCTGTAATAAGACAAATTTGCATCTTGACCGGACTTAATTGATCCGGCCCATGGATCAATCTGTGAGTTTCCCCTGGAGGAAGGAAAACGGGGCTGGGGCTGGGTAAAGAGAGAGAGACGGAGACAAGTTGAGGGATTCCAATCAAGCCTCGTTTACTGAGGAAGTGTTCCTGGCTTATAAAGAAGCGGAGGCGGGAAGTTATCAGGCACGGATAGGTCGCCATCATATCCTGGGTCGGGCAGGAGAGGATCATGGGAAATGTAGGCTGATGCACCGGATGCCTACAGGAGGGAGAGACGGGGTGGCAGCAGTGAAGCTATCATGCCGCTCCCTACATCTCCTCCCTTATCACTTTATAAGAGTATGGCAGGGCCTGTGAGGACAGTGCCTGTCTTGGGTCAAGGACTCTTCATATGAACCCAACCAGGCCTTACCCGTCATGGGCCTGCAGGACAGCAATTGGTCCTGTGCCTGTCTTAGGTGGCCGGTGGCGTAACATGTGTCCTAGTTGCGCATCTCTGGCAGACTGTCCAGTGCCTCATGGCAGTTGGCTCACACATCATTATATGGGCCATTTGTAGGGATTGTTTCCCTCCAAGTTTCTTGATCTGCCATCTCCAATTGATGATAATGTACCTGAATGGGCTTGGCCAGGAGTGCGTCAACCCTATTGTTAAGAAGAGTCATGATCCTTTGGAAAATGCAGGGCCCTACAGTGAGAAGCAGTAGTAAGGCAGCTAGTGGGCCTAATAAGGGGGCAATGTAAGGAAAAAGGCCTCCCCACATGGAAGAGAGGGAGGTTTCTCTGAGGTAGTCTCTTTCTCTGCTTTTTAGGCAGTCTCTTAATTTTGTCATGGAATCCTTAATGACGCCCCAGTGGTCAGCGTAGAAGCAGCATTCTTCCTTGAGGGCGGCACATAGTCCTCCTTCCTTTAAAAACAAAAGATCTAACCCTTGTCTGTTTTGTAAAACCACTTCAGATAAGGAGGTAAGGGATTCCTGTAGAGCTGTTATGGAAGTCTCTATTTCCTTAAGATCTTGGTCTATAGCTGTTTGTAATTGACGTAGATGTTGTTGTCCCATGACTAATGCTGAGGTTCCTGTTCCTATACCTGCCGTAACTCCCATCCCCAGGAGTATAGCTAAGGTCAATGATACTGGTTCCCGTTTAGACCTATAATCTGTTTGGGAAGCCTGGAAAAGGTAATATCCAGGATGGTACGTAATGCGAGGAAAAACATTCTCAAGGATACAATAGTCAGCTGACGTATTGAAAACATTAGTCACTACACAGGGAGCGAGGCCAGTATTACAGGCCCAAAATGTCCCGGGAGGTAGAATGACATATTTACCCTTGTCGAATGATTGGTGAAACCAGGCACATAGAGGCTTATGTTTACTGGGCCAGTTACTGGGCTGACCAAGGCAAGTTCCTTGTCCTGAGACATCGGGGAGGGTCAATTTATGAAATTGGGACCATAAACATTGGCTTGAGTCAGAGGAAGTATTGAAGGACGCATTGAGGGCTTTTCCTTCGTAGTATGGGGGGGCACTTAGACATAACCAACAAGATTGAGTTAAATTAGGCTGTGTATGGTTTAAGGCGGTGTATGCCCTACAATCAAATTAAACAGGTTAGAATTTGGACGTAGGGGGGTGGGTGTAAGACCCGATTGGTTTATGGGGGTTAAAGTGGATGGGAAGTGGGTTTTTTGGACAGCAGCATTGGCTGGAGCGGGTTTTTTGGGCAGGATTTGGGCCTACAGGCACGGCTGGGGTCTGTATAGGAGCCTTTTATGTGAATAAGACCACCCTTGTCTGTGCCACTCTCGTAATATCGAAATCCCCAGGTGCGCCCTGTCAGCCAGCCCTCTTCATAAGGAGCGATGATGGTGATGTCTAGATACAATTTTCTATTCCTCCTTCCCAATGACTGAGTGGGCGGCAACCTGATGGCCCCCCACTTTAATTTAAGGTGTTTATCGGGGAAGGAGGGTTGCCATCCTGTTGCAACCGTTTCACAACCCCAGTAGGCACAGTAGTACTCTCCTGGGGAGTTACAGTATGATCTACCTTCTGTTGCAGCAGGGCAAAGATAGACTGGTAATCTATTGTGGCATGGCTCAATGGGCACAAGCTCACAGGATGGGATCTTA